>UZAF01016401.1:44621-62022 GCA_900617895.1 Haemonchus placei | reverse complement strand
CAGACAGACAGACAGACAGACAGACAGACAGACAGACAGACAGACAGACAGACAGACAGACAGACAGACTAAGCGCTTTATAGTAAGTAGGATCACTGCTCGATCTCGTGTCATGTTTCTAACCCATGTCAGCATGCGCGCACGTGACATTTCACAATCCTCATCGTGCATCGTGCCAACGTGACTTTCCGCGGACGGACGCACAAACCGACATATACAAACAGATACACAAAGTTAGCGCTTTATATAAAAAGAGATTATATAAAGAGATATGCACATACATGTTCATATTTACATATGTATATGTTCGCATGTTGATTAATACTGTATTAAACATGTATTAGAGCTAATAACTTGATCCCTCATTATCGATCTCCTTTGGACTCACGGATCTTCGAGGCCGTGTTTCCTTGAGCCACATGAGTGCATTCAACTCAAAGGTCTGTTGTACTGCATTTGTATTCAATACTTATATTTATATTCAAGGAAAACTAGGCTATAACTAATTAGGTATGCTAAAAATTACGGTGTGAAGGAGCGTCAGTAAAAGGCCGAATGGAAATAAGAAAGCTTATTAGGCAAGATATAAGTTTCGTAATCGAATACATTCAGTAGAAAATAGAATGATACAGAAGCGTTTTCTCCATTTGGTAGAAATACAGGAATTATTTTCGTTTTGGGCTCGACCCTAAAAACAGCAAGGTCGTTGATAAAAAAATCTATCCATGCTGCAATAAAATATTAGTGTATTTGTTTTTTAAGCACAGTGTGAGCTTGCAGTAAGTTCAGCGAAAAAACAGTAAATCTTCTAATGTTACCGCGGCCAGTATGAGACGCTACTAAGTGGTAGGCGGAAGAGTCTTCAACTTTGAACGGTCTAGTGGCGCAGAGCAAGTGTTGTCATGCTTGCACCCGTCTGGGCACCCGTAGAGGTTCGGCTCCATCGTCGTGCACAACGCTTGCAAACGATGAAAAGGTATCCTTGGGGGTGAGAGAAGTCAGAAAAGCGGTTTTGAACAAGCAAAAATTGACGTTTCGGAGCGAAAAGTAGAATAAGTTGAGTAATGCAGAGATCTGATACAGGAACTTCAACTGCATTTCTAATAGCGCTGCCTTTCCTTGTTGCCAGCTGCATATCGGTGTGTCACCAGGCATGCTCTAATGGNCACGGCAACAGCGAAGGTGATGGGCCAGTAGAGTTCGATAGAGAGGTCAACTGAGTAAACGTCTCATTAGAAAGAGATTTAGCTCAGTTGGTTTTGTATAATAGCAGAGAAACAAACATTCTCAACAGCAACCGTTTTCAGGGCATCTCACAGTTGTTCAACATCGGAGTGCAATGCACATCAAGGAAATTACTATGAAATTGCGAATGAAAATTTGCGTTGACCACATATCTGCGACTATCCCGGCATGTATTCATTGTATCACATAATCAAAGCCTATGAATGAGTGCAAAACTGCTTTGCCACCTACGAAATGCACAACTGTGAAGAAGTAGCAAATTTCTGAAAATTTGGTAACTTGAACCGCTGCTTTCGCTGAAATTGATGAAATTATGTCATGAAAGGTATCAAAATGATCAGAATTTTATTCTCTGCCTACGAATTTAGAGCGATGTTCCCAATTGAAGTGGAGGGTTTATGACGGCGTTATGGCCACAACTCACACTCTAGGTGTTGAGAATCGCAATCTTTACTTTTCCTGGAATGAAAGCAAAAAACCCAGAAAAAGCCGGAACTTACTATATGTCTGGACTCTTCACTAGCGATGCTTTCCGATTACCTCACTTTCAACTTAATTGTAACACTCTGAGAAAAGTTATGGCGGAACGATAACTAGCGATTAACCTGTCGCAAACCGTGGTTGACCACGAAATAGTAACAGTAACAGTACGTAACTTCCTTGTACAGCTTTCTATGAACCTCGGCATAACTGCTCTGTTACTGAGTTACTTTCTTTACCTCTTCACTCTTCACTCTTTGTATTAGCTTTACTAGGTTGACGTTTCGGCGAATGGCCTTCTTCAGAGCCTAGAAAGATCACAACAATTCACGACTATCCGACCAAACGTCTCCACTGCCACAATAAAGTTCGAGACCCCGAGGGCACGCAAGTGGTTAGAGGAGAACCACTTACCGTAGCTTTGGGGATTTTTGGAAATTAACCAGCAATCGATGATAACAATCGACCAGTCTCAGTTGGGGTAGGTCTTCATTCCGAGTCTCTGTGGGAAAGTCAACTTTTTACAAGGCCGCAGCACCCGTGTGATTGCGATGCATTCTTCCCTACGATTCATTTTTGGGACGGTGACGTGTATCCGAAATGCCTCGAGGGTTTTACGCGCGCATAATTGCGATTCCTGTGCCACAACCTCCACGGTGACTTGAAAGGCGCCTTCGTTGTGCTTTTGTATTCGGTGACCGCCTAAGGAAGCGGGCTCTTTCAATCGCTTCATACCATCTATGCTCCTTAACCCTTTGACGATAATGCGGATTTCGACGTGACGCGCCCATGGGACCACACTCCCCTTCTTTCGCGCGCGACTGGCACCCACCGGTGGGAGGCACTGTCCAGGAGAAAATTCTTTTACTGGCTTACCGAGTTCAGGAATTGGAAGAAATAAGAAAGTATGGTGGCCCCCAAAATTGGGCGCCGGTGGGTGCCATTGTCGTCAAAGAGTTAACCCTCACGTGGAGTGGTCTTGCCGTTTCTCCAATATACTCATCACCACAATCACGGGGCAAGAAATTGTGTAGACCACCTCGTATCTTGTAGAATGTCGAATTTGGTAGGGTAACAGCTCCGGACTCCTCGAAACGTCTGTCTAATAAAGCTTGTATACAAACCTCGTGAACGGTTAAAGAAAACAACTCACTTCAATGTATCTTGCCTTGCAGCACCTTTCTGTTATCAATCTCCAGTGTCTCTACCCTGACTTCTGCACCCTTACCGACCAAACTGCTCTATCTTCAAGGATGGTACAAATTTAAATCAAGGAGAAATGATTTAACTTCTTCTGGTTGTGAAACAACACCTTCTACTCTCCTAGAACACCACACAGTTCGAAGTCTTCATTGTCTGTCGAAAGACAGGCTTCTCACATTACATTCTTTAATGTTAGCGACGTTTGTAAAATCAATGTTACAAGTGTACTACAAAAGCTCAAGGGCGATGAGAGCAAAGACAGTGATTTTTTAGTGTAAAGGGAAAGAGCACAGCCCTGTCCGCATAAGCACGAAATCGAACACCATCCAGTAAATATTTGCTCCTGACCCAACACCTCTATCGTACGTTTTCATAACAAACTAGCAGAAGGGACAACCGATCTATCATAACAATATTCTTTCAGACATCAGCTAGACCATATATTTCAAACTACATGCTTGGGTATGATTTCAGGTAATAATGTCGGTATCCTCAGCTGGCACTATGAATGGCAACGAATTACGACCGCTTCGCCGCGCAAGGTAGGTTGATAATGATAGATTAAAGTAAAGCATAAATTAATTCTCGTGTGACTATACTTCTCTGAAGTTTTTGATCTGTATGGATTTATATGCCTAAGAATAAGGTGAGAAATATCAGTAAGAGCTAATGTAAAAGCATTTTAGGTTGAGCGTACTATCTACTTTATATAATTCGCTAAGTTTGTCTATTGGTGTGTCGTTTTGTGTGTGCGTGTCGGCGTGTGTGTTTGGCCAAAAACTCGGTAGGATAACAGCTTTTCGTATTAAAAGTGGAACTTCGGCATTTAAGTAAGTGATGGGATATGGATCACAGATACTCGATAAGAATAAGACGAGAGGCCTAAGGGAGCAAGAGCCATCTGCAATCGAAATCACAATTCTTCGGCATTTACGACGTAACTTCAACTGTTCAGTATGTTTCATTCGATAAGTCGGGATGGTAGAGTAGCGTGACAAAAGTGAGTGTTAAGGGCAGTGATAGGGATCCATCAGCCACGCTACGATAAGCAGATGAGAATTTTGCTCAATTCTTGCTATTTGCTTACGACCGCTACCCACCAAGGTTTGTGACTCAATGAAGGATCCTCATTGTTCGATATCACCCGCGACAAAACTTAACTGCCCGCCAGTTATATGGAACTCTTAACTAATGATATCCCTATAAAAAAGGATTCGTTGATAATGACATCTGATAACGGTGTCACCATCACTCGAAACATTTGTGAGTACCGCCCATGGCTTTGGTTGCCTAATAGTCAAGTAATGGGTATTTATTTTAAGAATGAGAGCAAAAGATCGAGACTTCTAATCAAAGGCATAGGAACCTTACACTGAATACAATTTGCAATGCCCTGTTAGTCCAGTGACAAAGATCGAGACAAACTTCGTGTACAGAAAATTATTATTCGCTTCGAAGAAAGAGTAGAGAGTTAGCCGATTACTACAACTTTGTCGAAAAAGGAGGGAAGCCCGACGTTAGCCTGGCGACCAAACTGGTATACAAATAATGCGCTAACCTGTATGTTTTGCGCGTATGTATGTATGTATGTATGTATGTATGTATGTATGTATGTATGTATGTATGTATGTATGTATGTATGTATGTACGTATGTATGTTCACAGCAGTTCCACCCAAAACACTCATTTTCGTCTAATCTCCTTTTTAACGATTTTTCGAAGCCTTCTTTACTTTGGAATCACCTATTCACGTAGTTCCTTCGCCTTCATCCCACTATTTTCGACATTATCTTCCATTTTCAGTCATAATCTGGATAATCCGAAATTAATGTGACCTGCGCCTCTCAGTAGTATGGTCCCTATGTATTGCACAAAGTACACTAGTGTGCAAAACTTAGGGACGAAAGCAACTTTCGATTAAAGTACCTCTGGCAGACGACAGAGCTCGATGAAATTTATACCATGCCGACAGAGGACCATTGCGGTTTAGCACAGGAAGCAACCGACGGAAAATCTAAATAAGACGAGCAGATAAGACAATTTTATTCAAGGGTACCGATAACACATTGTTTTTCACAATTTATCCTAGCACTTCAACTAGAGCGACGCGGTTCCCAATAGGGTGTGTGATCACCACGAGCAGCAATAAATGCTCTGCAAAGCGATCCCATACTTTCCAAAGGTCGGTGAGGAGTTTCTGTGGTAAGGCGTTCCACTCCTCATTCAGCACAATTGACAATTGTTGGGTGGTTAGTGGTGCATTTGGACGTGGTGCATCTCGCCTACTCAGTGCATCCCACACATGCACCATGGAATTTAGGTCAGAGGAACGGGCAGGCCACTTCATTCGCCGAATATTCTCTAGTGCCAAGAGCTCCTCCACATGTGCTTTCCGATACGGTCGCGCACTGTCACCCATGAAAATGAATTCAGTGCCCACTGCAGCCTTGAAAAGACGCACATGGGGAAGGGATACCTCGTCACAGTAACACTGACTGGTTCGACGGTCAAGAATCTGGAGGGAGGTCAGCACGGCTATGCAGCATGATGCTTCCCCATACCAATACACCTCGACCACCAGAACAATCACGTTCCACAACATCTGGGAGAGTTTCGTGCTCCTACCTCTCGCCATATAAGCGTGAGTTCAGAATCCCTACTCATATTGAATTTGCTCTCATCCGTAAAGAGCACACTACTCCATTTCTTATCGGTCCATTCGCTGTGCTCCAAGCACCACCCTAAACGGTCTCGCCGATGCACGATGTTCAAAGGAATACAACGTAGCGGTCGTCGGGCGAATAGACCGCCACCGTGCAGTCGTCGTACCACTGTAGTGCGTGAGATGGCTTGCCTCGAAGTCCTGTTAAATGACATGGCAATCGCAGAAGCTGATTAACATGGGTCTCTTATTGCCTGCTGCACAATGTAGTGGTTATCGTTTGGTATAGCTGGTCTTGGTCGAGGATCTCCTCTCCTTCGAGCAGCAGCACTAGTGGTTGGAAATGCTCTCCATGCACGTGAAACAACGATGCGAGCGATAATAGGCTCCTGAGCTACACTCTGCATGGCTCGACCTTTATCGTGTTTCCCGATGAACCTTCCCCGTGTCAAGACATCAAGACGATGTCTGCGGGACATGATGTATACAAGGATACCACCACAATAATTGGTAGCAACTGGCTGATTTATAAAAAAATTTTTTTCGTACCTATCAAGTGCCTCGATTTGTGCAGGCAGCCATATTTCTCGCTTTATTTGAACTATTCTCCACGCAGGGAAGTCCAGCTTCCTGTGCATTACCGTTATAGGCCTGGCAATATACTCCCACACTTTCTTCTATTTCCACCCAGTCCTCAATGTTTTATGTTACATTATCCATCTCGTCCCTAAGTTTTGCACACCAGTGTACATCGCGGAGCACCCACCAGCGGGCGCAGGTGCACTACACGCATTAATTGATGCCTATTGAAGCTTCATTTCTGTGAGAAATCGATCGATATAGGCACTACTTTCAAAAAAACAGACAAAATGTTATTCAACCACTAGGAAGTTCAAGGTATTTTGATCTAAACACACAAAAAAATTAACCGACTACAAAAAAGTGGAATGCTCGGTTAACTCACTAGGCGATTTCGAATTCCCATAACTTAGAGATTACTTGCAACGAGGGTTTCTAGAACGACGATCTTGCAAGTATTTAAATTTGTCTCAGATGAACATGATCTACTCCGACTCTTAAAGCCAAAATTTTAATTGATCCAACCCAGAGTCTAGTCTGTGCTCCCATCAACGACGCAGTCAAAATCCAATTGATTCAACTCGTGGTGTAGTCGGTGTTCCTATCAAGGGTAGGCGAAAGGTTTCTACGTTTCAGTGCTGCTTAACGCTGCCATCCCTTTCACGTCCTGGTTTTACATTTCCTGCGTCGTACGGTTCATTTTTTCCACTGTTTCCCGAGGTCTGGGTCTTATTTTTCATGTCATAAAGTTGAGTAGCTGGTTTTAGGGAATTCTGCCAAAAATTTTGAGGCATCAAACAAGTTTGTACTTCTTGTTTTCATACAAACGAGCCTGCCATCTACATGGTTCAAAAGCTTCGTTCCAGGTAAAAAAAAAATTGATCACTCATTATTACAGAGTCGAGCGAACGTGAGCTTGGGTAGTTTCGGGTAATATGCATTAATTATATCATTTATTTATAAAAGTATTACAAATTACAGAATTCAAAGCTACTGATGGACTTATTGATTCACCTGGTTTCTTTCACTGTCACCAACAACTTTAAGGGAACCGACGATGGCCGAGTTGTTCGCGCCACGGATCAAAGAAAGAGGTTCGATAACAGCCGATCAGGCGCTCATTCATATGGTTAAGGTAAGTCAACTAGTGGACGGGGCTCAGTTGGCAAATGTGTTGAGTGAGAGTATGTGTCTAATATAAATCCACAGTAAATTACGGAGAGCGGGAAGGATCCGAAGTGAAAATTAGCTAAACCGAAGGAGGGTCCCAAAACACTTAATATTGAAGTGTTGTGGTATTATGGTAGATTGTGGAGAAGCGCACATCGACCACTCTCCGACGACGGAAAGATAAAGGGGATGAACTATTGAATGTGTATCGGAAATGACGTGGCCAAAAATGGTAAAGTTCAGATAAAATTGATAAGTGTATATAAATAATGATTTATGGACGAGTAAATGGAGGGCAATTTCCAGGTTATGATGGGGACGGGTATGCTATCATTGCCGTTAGCTTTCAAGAACTCTGGGTTATGGGTAAGTACCTATGTTCTTCTGTTTTTCATTAAATCCTTTCGATTTTCAAATAACTACTATGTAATTTGGATTGTTATTCGTTCCGACTCTTTGTGATCTTCAGCTTGGCATGGTTCTACTGGCCTGTATCTGTTTGATCTGTATATTCTGTACACGACAACTCGTCTTCGCACAACACTACATCGGTTATCTGTGAGTATTTCCCCCAGAAATTCGAGAGGAATATATTGACTTTTCTGTACATCCATGGGTTCCCACAATATAACCCGAAACTTGAGCCAGAACGGCAAAGTAGGCACAGCTAAACGCAATCCTCAACGGATTAACAATTAAACACCGTACTATTCCATTATTTGATTAAATCAACGGCAACAAAACATAAACATTGCCCTCTCCCTCATGAACTTACCAACGAAAGTTGATTTTGCAAATCTCCACTTGGACGAATCTAACCTATACTTTTAAGGAAATCTCAACCACGATTAGATTATGCAAATGTGATGCGATCAGCAGTCGAAATCGGCCCTCCATGGATACGAGATCATGGATACTTTTGGAAGTGAGTCAGCACTACCTGTTAAATAACCTTTTCAAGTTCCACAACGGTCTTCAGACAAATCGTCAACGTAAACATGTTCATGGCGCAATTCGGCTTTTGTTGTGTGTATTTCGTTTTCATGGCGGACAATCTGAAGCAGGTAATCAATGACCCCGTCGTTCCGCCTCCTATATAAGTGCGCAGAAAATGAGGTGTCCAAAGAAATGCCATGTAGGAATGAGACCATACAATTTTTCTCGGAACCATTCTTCTACTCGCTCGATTCTTTTGTTTCATCGACCGAGTCGCCATTCCTTTGATATCGATCTACATAGCCCACCTTGTAACACTACCCAGACACTACTGTACTGATTATTCCGGGCAGTAAAACAGGCGAAGAGCTATCTCTTATGGCTTGCATACTGCGGTTGTAGTTCCATTGCTCTCATGAAATTAGCATGCATTATAGACAAATTGCATACGATTGTAATCATCCAGAGGCTCCTTTTAGTTTTTCGACCAAACATCACAAATTCACATTTCACAAGCCGGCTGGATTGCATTGCTAGCAGTTCCAATCATGGCGCTTTGTACGATCAGAGAATTGAAGGTCAGATTGAATTGATTTATCCGAACTATCATCAACACTGTTGACCTTTTTAGGCTCTGGCTCCACTGGCTGCCATCGCAAACATAGTTTACCTGGTAGCCGTTTGCATCGTACTGCAGCAGCTGTTCCTCTATGACCGTTCCGCCAGCTCACTACCTGCCGTCGCCAACTGGAATACACTGCCGCTCTTCTTCGGCACTGTCATGTTCGCATTCGAAGGAGTCGCTGTGGTAGGTATGGGTACAGAGAAGCAAGAAGTGATCCTGCGGAAATGACGAGGGCGAAGTCATTTTTCCAATTGTAGTATCTCGTTTCAGGTACTGCCGATTGAGAATCAAATGGATGAGCCACTACATTTCATCACTCATAATGGTGTACTGAACACTTCATGCTTACTAGTACTCATTCTCTACATGACTGTTGGGTGAGCCCATCTGATAACATGTCACATGTAGAACCATCCTACTTATATAATCGGATAAGTGTGTCTGCTGGTGTGTGTATGTATGTGTGTATGTGCATGTATGTGTCTATGTGTCTGTGTATGTGTGTGTGTGTGCAGGTATGTGTGTGTCTCAGTATGTGTGCATGTGTGTATGTGTGTGCATGTATGTGTGTGTTTGTCCGACCGGAAATTCATAACTCTCGTCCCACTGTAGCTAAAGCATTCAAATTTGAAAGAGAGATAGGCGGCACGATGGGAACGAATGGTAAGTGATAGGATGTGACAACAATCAACAGAAACAGATAAGGAGCCTTAAAAGGCAGAAGTCACTGGGTCCGTAATCCCTTCCGTATTAGCGATGAAGCCTTGGCACTTTGGTAGGTGATGTAGGATGTGATGGGACCGTTGATGGTTGGTGACAGGAAATGATATCAAGTGATAGGGACTGATAAGAAGTCATAGGAGGCGAGGGCCTGTAAGTCTGTGACGCGTTTCCTGCTAATAGTGAAGTCTTGGTATTTCAATAGGTGATGTAAGATGAGAAAGAATCGTAGGTATCGGTGACGGCATCGAGAACGGGTGGTGCCAGGCCAGGAGCTGTTAAAACTGATAAGGGCCAATGAAAATCCTCGAAGGCGTAGGGCCACTATAATAAAGGCATTAATAGTGGAGCCTTGACAGTTTGGCATGTGATGTGGAGTATGGCGGAATCGTAGACGACCGATGATAGGGACCGATAATAGCTGAAACCGACTGATAAGAGCCCTTACCAACTGAATTCAACTCCTGAGGTATATATGATGTATTTATGATTACGACTATTATACAGATTAACCGCTCGACCGCTACCCAGCGAGGTTTGTAACTCGGTGGAATATCAAGTACACTTTATTTTTTGACCAGTGGAACTCAATATGCAGTAAAAGGAATAGGCGGGTCAATCGATCGCTTCCGCTTCGCCTCGAGAGAAAAAGTTATTCCTTTATGGGTTGTTACACTGAAATGAGAAGGGTATGAGAATGAAGAAAGAGCAATGAATGAGGTCGCCAAATTCGAAATTCTGTATAGGCAAACAAAGTACCATGCCGGCATCGATCAGAGTCACAGTCTCGAAGTATTCACTTCACTCATACTCACTACGTTCCGCAGCACTCGCTCCACTCCATTAATCTATCCACCACCGAGTTACTGCTTTACATATAGAAGGAAATGTGAGAGCTGGATATCCCATATCACTGCCCTTATCGTAATCATGTAGTTTTGCGGACGGACAGACAGACAAACCGACAAGCATACCGACAAACCGACACATCAAGTTATCCTTCTAATATATAAAGCAGTAACTTGGTTTGTCGGTTTGTCGGTATGTCGATATGTCGGCATGTCGGTTTGTCGGTCTGTCCGTCCGGGTTACTTTGTGATTATGATAAAGTAGTGATATGGAAAACTTATTCTTCTTATATAAAAAGCAATCACTTTGTGGCTAGGCTAATGGAGTAAAGTGAGCACTGCGGAGTGAAGTGAGTAATATGAAGTGAGGTGGATGATTCAAATTGTGATCTCTACTGTACTATAATGGCAGTACTTCGACACTGGTTGCTTTATAAATGAGAAGGATGTCATTTACGACAAAGCTCACCCGACCGCCAATAACTCTGGGTTCTCAACTAATGATGTACCCGTGGAGCAAAAAAGGTCTAGTGATAACGACATCTTATAATGGTGTTATTATCACTTGAGAATATTTGTGAGTACTACTCAATTTTGGTTGCCTATCAGTCAAACTTTTAAGGTTCATAATTTCCAAGATGAAGAGCGATCGATTGACACATTTAATCGTAGGCGTAAGCATCGACACGCCCTAAATACCACTNGGGGGGGGGGGGGGGGGGGGGGGCGGCTGCCGATTACTGGGACTTAAAGAAGGAGGAAAGCCCGGCGTAAGCCGGGCGGTCCGACTGTCTCTATATATATTAAGTGGTAACTTTGTGTGTTCGTTAGTATGCCCGTTCTTGCGTCCTTCCAAAAGTTTAGCAGGTACAATGAAGTTATAAAATGGGAAGTCAAGGAGTCAGGGAAGAATACTGTTCATATTGGTCCTCTAACAAGTCGCAGGTAAGCGGGAATGGGCATGTGGTGCACGTATTAGCGTGCGTAGCCCAACTAGCGATAGACATTTCAGTAGGAGCTCTACTTATCCGGAATGCTCATCCCACCCATGGACCCACTACCTTCAAACTTCAAGTGAGCCATATTTATCAATGCTTTTCAGATTCTTTGGATATCTACGGTTTGGTAACGACATTATGGACACTCTTACGCTAAATCTACCTCAGACAAAGTTGGTTCCAACATCGAGGTTTTCACCTTACATTAGATTCAGTGACTTACAATAGAAAGCTTGACTTATAACTATATAAACTCGTCAATATTAATTCTTTAGCTTAGGTATGTTGAATCTAGAAAGGTAGGAAGGAGGATGCTAGTCAATTTTTGAAAATTTTTCTTGCTTGCTGTTGAAAAAAAAAACGAATCCAGTCGCGTCGCGTCGTAGCAAGTCGCGATCCCAAATGGTAAAACTTGGGAAAATTTGTAGGGAATCATTCAGAGGTTTGAACGACGAACAACCGATGCTGCGAGTTCCATGGCATTATGCAAAACTTCCCTAAGATGAGTTAAGCTCGAAAGTGTTTGATGTTTACAAACATTTGCAATGATGCAATTCTTATATTAAAATGACCCAGGCTGCCTCAAAAGATGTGTGGAAGATGAGTAGGAACGTCCGTATATAGAATAGGAAATCTTTTGCCGGAAAGTGCGGTGTGAAATCTATCGGGGTAAGCCAGACACTCCGATTTGGAACTGTAACCAAAAAGCACTTTATGCTGCGATGGGCTTAGTGATTTGCTTTGAGAAATGTGAGAATTGAAACGTCCAGTGTAAGTGAAATCTGTTTGCGCTCGTATGGATCACGGGTTAAACCATGTCAGAAAAAATCATTGCTCCAAAGGTACAGCATACGATAATAGCATAGATATGTAGTTTACTAAAGTGTACTAAAGAAGTGTTTAAGAAGGCGCTGATTTTAAAAAAATAGAAGGCTTCAAATCTTAACGACAGAAGCGGCGAGGAAGGAGTACTCTGTTGACTGACGACTTTCTGTTGACGCAATAGCGTAAAGGGAGGTCGGTACGAACGTGCGTCCGAGGGTGCGCGCGGCAAATTGCGCGGCGAAGTTCGTAATGATTTGAACGACTTTGGCGCCTATCATTGGGACCCAAATTTGAAATAGAGTGGATTAGAAGGATCATCTGACCCTACTAAACTACTCTACTTTGTGTTTGTGCCCCCAAAATTGTCGCCGCAGTCGTACAAATCGTCACGAACTTCGCCGCGCAATTTGCCGCGCGCATCCTCGGACGCACGTTCGTACACATACCCTAGCGTAGAGAGCCAGCAAAGGAAGACATATGCAGGATCCATATAAATGCCTCGCCGGCGGCGACCGTCTGGGTATCTCCCACATAAGTGCACTATTCGTCGACGTCTTTACGTTTTATTGTGAATGGTGCTGGCAAGGCCACCTTCAAGTGTGTACGTAGGCCAGACCGAGTGTGTACGTAAACCAAACAGGATTTGGAGCTCTTATTAAGTCCTGTCTAGACGCTGCGTTTGGGCCCAACAGTGTCCCATATACAATACAATCCTCGGAAGACAAGGGTTCATCCCAGGAGGAAAATTAAGAACAATCTCTACAGTAAACTGTGTCTGCAAAGGTCATGTGATTTGTATCCTGCCACACAAAACCATCTTTTTATAGTTCCCCTTTATAAATATAGAAATTAATGGATTTTATTTCCAGTTTCTATCAAGTAATTAAGTTGATGTTCGTTGCTTGCATATTGGTCTCATACCCACTTCAATTCTACGTTCCTATGGAACGTATTGAAAAATGGATTAAACGCAAGGTGAACTCAATTCACATCAACGAAGTGGAACCTCGTAAACCCAATTCTTATCATTTTCAGGTGGCCGTGGAACGGCAGGAAAAACTCATCTACGGCGTACGTATGGCAGGCGTTATTTGTACTTGTAAGTGATTAACTATCTTTTGGAGTGACCGAATTGGATTCAATAAAATGAATAAATAGATCAGTGCTGTTAACGTCAACAATCATTACAATACTTTGTAGGTTTATTGGCCGAACTCATACCACATCTGGCGCTGTTCATCTCGCTCGTAGGATCGGTTGCTGGCACCTCACTGACTCTAGTTTTCCCTCCAATGATCGAACTACTTTGCTGTTACTCAAAGTGAGTCAATTTGTACGGTTGAATCCAGCTCAAGGAGCGACTTTCCACTCACTGGCATACTCATTGCGGCAGTCGAAACCGTGCTGTCATAACCCACTATGGGTACGGTTGAACACTCAGTTGTTGACATCAGTATTAGCCTGCTTTCATTGTAAGGTCTCGCTTGGACAGTAATTGCAGCAGTTGTATATGAGAGATTGCGAAAAATGGAGAAGACTTGTTCCAAGAATAAGTTCCTTGTTGGCTTCAATTTTTTTCAGATTAAATAGTCTTTTGTACTCGAAAAAGAAAATTAATCATAAATGTTAGTTTGGCCATTATCTGCATTATTGTAGGGATTCGCTGACATCATGGATATGGACTCGTAACATTATGCTTATGATGTTCGCAGTGGTCGGTTTTGCCACCGGTACTTACGCCAGTATGGTACAAATCGTTGATGCATTCGGAAAACCGGATGTCTGACCAGAACTCCTAATAGAAACTCTGAGAGGTCAGGTACTGTTTAAAGCACCATTGTTGACGTACAACCTAATTTGGGTTACCAGTGCGATGCGTGTGTATCAATTCAATCTGTCATTCACGTTGTAGAGTTCAGAAGTGTTTTGTAAAATCGTCTCCAGTCTATTTGCTGTATAATTTTGTTGTTATCAGATTACATCTCGATTACTGATAAAGTTCCATATTACCATAAGGTTCAAGCACCAAGGTCTAGCTTGGTAACATCGTTGTTGCGCCAGTCTTCCAATTCCACTCTATGTCGTGCACATAGGATCCTACTATATATAATTCGCTGAATATGTCTGTTAGTTTGTCGGTGTGTGTGTATGTGCATGTATGTGTGTATGTGTGTTGTGCGTGTTGTGTGTGTGTGTGTTTGTGTGTTTGTGTGATTGTGTGTGTGTGACCGAAAATTCATAGCTCGTGTTCCCGTGGATCTAGAGCGTTCAAATTCGGTAGTAGTACAGGCGGCTGGATGGGAACACTCATGGCAGGTAGCAGGACTAGACCCCGCCCCTAAGGGGCGGAGCTTGCGCGTTAGAAGTTCTTCACCACAAATTTATAACTACTGCTTATGTGGACGTGAAGCGTTGAAACTTGGTAGGAGTTTAGGCGACAAGATGGGAACACTGATGGTGAGCGGCAGACTAGATTCCGTTCACAGGGAGCGGGATTTGCGCGAAGTAATGACTGAGCAGCAATTCATAACTCCTGTTCGTGGCCCTAAAAAATTCAAATTTGGTAGGATCAGAGCTTTTAGTATTAACAGTGGACCTCGGCAATTCAATAAGTAATGTAGGATATGACAGGATGTAGGTACTCGGTGGCAGGAACCGATAAAAACTGCTACGATAGGGGAGCCGCCTACCGATCGAAACCCTAACCCTTCGGTATTTATGAAGTTGCTTTGACCTATCAGAATATTTCATTCATCAAGACGGGATGGTAGAGTAGGGTGACAAAAGTGGGTGGTAAGGATTCATTAACTGCACTACGATAAGCAGTTTAGAATTTTGTTCATTTCTCGCGATTAGATTACGACCGCTATCCAGAAAGGTTTGTGACTCGATGATAGTCCTCTATGTTCGATATCAAATGACAAAACTTAGACGACCGACGGTAATCTTGAATACTCAACTAATGACATGTCCAAAATGAAAAAGGTCCATTGATAATGACTTCTGATATTGGTGCATCGTCACTCAATTGTGAGTACAGCAAAAGGCTTTGGTTGCCTAGAAGTTGAACTTTCATTGGAATTTATTTTTAAGAAAGAAAGGAAAAGATTGAGACTTACAGTCGACAGTGTAAGCACTTTACGGTGAATACTATTTGCACTGCCCTGTTAGTCCTGTGTCAAAATTCGTGTACAGAAAACTATTTGTTTCAAAGATGGAGTGGATAGTTAGCTGATCGCTACAACTTGCCAAAGGAGGAGAGAAAGATGGGACTCAAAAAACCTGAATTCCTCATCACATCAAACTGCAACTACATCTGATGATTCGTACATAGATCTCAGCTTCAACCGAGAATCAAGAAAATGGGGTTGAAAACCAAGACTAAGACTTCGGAAGTGGAACCTAACTGTTCGGAAGAGGGGAGGTAAAGATAGCAATGACATTTAACTTATCCTTGACGCATCATCCCTTTCGAAGCAAAACCAGTGGAACTTAATACCCGCCCTCCCCTCTCCCTCCTGAAAACCTGCCAATTTTGACACAAATGAAGCTCAGGGATGACCTCAGAGGTAAGCGGTGGACCCTGTACATTATGAACCCATCAGAAACACCGCGTTTGCTTATACGACGCTCTCAGCCTTACGAGAGTAGCTAGAAAGTATACGGATTACTCCTATACCGCCCACATGACCCTACCTGCAATTGATCGAATGCCATTTTGGTTAGAACTGCTTGGGACCTTTACCTCCCCCCCCCCCCCCCCCCTCAGTTGCCTTGCTATACGTGAACCCATTAACCCAAGTTCCTGTTACTGTATCTTTAATAGTTTATTTCGAGACTGATGTTGATAGCCATCACTCTTGACCGATGATGGACTTGCTCCGATGGAACCCTATCGAGTCCGCAATAACCCCTAAATTCTTCCAAATCAGCCATATCCTATTATGTATTCGTATTTTCATCGCAATGAAGTCATTGTTGTAGGTCTAGTGTTGACAAAAAGCTGCTTTGCTGGGACAATTCTATAGAATCTCGCGTCAACACTCGCTCACTCCTGTCTAAGACATTCGTTGCATTGACGAGGTCTCATCGAAATTACTCTATAATCCAGGGAATCTCATAATCGTTCGATACAGGGATAATTTCCACATAAATGTCTCTTTCAACTACGAAAATCTAAAGAATCATTGTCGCTGTTGCTAATATGATACTCCGCACGCTCCTTGAAGCTGAGAAGCTCGGTTCACATTCAATCCATTCTTCGCCAGGTTCTGCCATCTGAAGCTTACCCTGGGACACTCCGTTGTCGGAGCGATGTTACCAGCGTGGAGGGTGGTCTCCAGTGGCCCATCCGAGGATCCTTTGGTGATAACATCGAGTGTTAACAAGAAGAGGAACGGACTTAAGGCTGACCTGGCAACCTGACTGTTGAAAGAGCTATCAGTTATATGTATTACTGCTACCAATATTACTGCTATTATCAATTTTTAGCAATTCTCAGTGGCATCTTATTAGATATAGTAGTTCAAATTTGTTATTATTAGCGTTATTTACTGCCAAGCGGATCGCCCGGCTAAGGTCGGGCTCTCCCCCTTGTGGTAAAGTTGACCGCGCTTGCATTCTTCCAATTGATTTCTAGCAAAACACGCATAACTAAACAAACAAATATATATGTATATAAGTAAAGAAATAAATACATACAGGGCCCTGATGGCCCCTCTTTGAATTCTCTACCTCTGCAGCGATTGCTGTTCATCTCCCTCGAGTGTGCTCGCATGTTTGTCGTTACATTGCATTTTTCATAATTGCTATCCCAGTTCACTCCACCTTCATTTGTAATTTCGATTCTGTTTATGATTTTTCGGCTTCGTTGCCGCTTATGCAGGTTTTTTATGTTTGTTACCTCGTGGCTACCTCAGAGCCCTTGCATGAGTCATCTCATGTAATAAGTAAATATATACATACATATATATATACATGTATATATACATACATATATATTTACATATATATACATACATACATACATACATACATACATACATACATACATACATACATACATACATACATACATACATACATACATACATACATACATACATATATA
>UZAF01016401.1:31303-43664 GCA_900617895.1 Haemonchus placei | reverse complement strand
GGGGGGGGCGTGGAGGAGGGACGGAATTTGCACGAGATAGATGGTTGAGCGGACATTCATAACTCCTGTTCCCGTGAATCCAAAGAATTCAAATTTGGCAGTATCACAGCTTTTCTTATTAATAATGGAACTTGGACATTCCAATAAGTGATGTGGGATAAGAAGGGATCGAAGGTACGCGGTGACAGTGACCGAGGACAACTAATAAGAGCAGATAAGGGGCTTAAGAGCAAGAGCCACCTACCGATCAAATTCCTAACTCTTGCGTATACGTAGCTTTGACTGATCAGGATGTTTCATTCGATAAGACGGGATGGCAGAGTGGGAAGGCAAAAGTGGGTGGTAAGGGCCCATTAGCTGCACTACGATAAGCACTATAGTATTTTGTTCATTTCTTGCGATTAGATTACGACCGCTTGCCTATCAGTCGTGTCTTCAATGGGAATCTACTTTTAGGAACGAGAGCAAAAGATCGATGTTGCTAATTGAAGGCATAAGCACCGCCCTATATTGAATACCATTTGCAGTGCCCTGTTAGTCCTGTGTCAAACTTTGTGTACAGGAAAGTATTACTATTTGCTTCAAAGAAGAAGTAGAAAGTTACCATAACTTTACCGAAGAAGGTCGGAAGCTCAGGCAGACCGACTGGTAGTTGATATTTCATATGATTATCATTACTATGAAATTATTATATTTGTCATCGACAAAGATTTATACTGTGGAATATCCCACTGCGAAATTAAAGTATGTGGGCAACCGATGCAGTTGGGAATTAGGTGCCAGAATCCTGATATTTTCAGTAATTTTCGTTCCAACTGTTCTGTTGTCATGCTTGCCTATCGTAAACTTCTCTCTGAAAATAAACAGACTGAGATCAGGCTTTTCATTGAGCTGAACGCTCGAATCGGCATACGTTCAAAATTCTGATGTCTACGGCTCAGTTGTAACAATCAAGCGCCCTCAAAGTTCATTAGCTCAAGACCACAGTAAAATGGTCCGGTTGGCCTCAAATTATATCTGAGCCAAATCCGCTTCTCAATAAGATTATCGGTCCTAGGGATGACGATCTCGCTGTCCTTCCGATCGAACGAGCTTATAAAACGGGAGGTAATGAAGAGAGCACCCCGTCTGAATGCTTAACACGATATGACAAATCTGAAATTCGTACATAAACACCTGGCAACTTTATAGGACATGATGCAATTTCTGGAAAGATTGGTAGTTTGCTCGGTACATCACTTTCTGCAAATTTTCCGTTAAAGCCCTCCCCAAGGATGGAAAGCATTGAATCTGGGCGGTCCAGATGAATTTCGTTGCTTCTGAGGAGACCTCCGTCGCAATCCGGTAATCTATTTAAAGCGACACTTCGAAGCGTGCACATCAATGGTTTGAAAAGGCATTGTAGACAGCGGCAAACTGCAGCTAGTTTATGACAATAAAACCTCTTAGCGTAACGGTTATGCTAATACTGGCTGGTAAGCTCAGCACGTTGCACGTGTGAGTGCTGATAAGCTGTGGCTTATAAGCCATTAAGAGGGCTAGGGCAACGGGGCCTTAGCGTAAGGGATAAAAGCGCGGTACCCAAATAACACAAGTACGGGCTCGAGTACAGTACGAGACCAACCTGGCAAGACTGTAACTGGCCTCTCCTTCCTGCCGACTTGATAGCCAGGAGTGTCAAAAAGTGCCTCAGTTTCACCTCTTGCCACTTTAAAGAGGTGCGTGACGCATAACACATATTTTCCAGCAAGATAATTCAGCTGTCGGTCCACAAAAGAAAGGTTTCTTGCTAGATGTTGCTGCGATGGACTAGCCCATCTGCGCTTACGGCTGCAATACCATGGAGAACCTATGAGGAATCATGGTTCGGCGGGTTTACCTCGACAACCATTAAAGGCACTGTTAACAAAAACATTGTTTCGGACATTTGCACATAGTTTGAATTCGACGCCCCCTCTGATACCATTTGTGCAGGAATGAGGTCGGAAAACGGCTGAATAGGGCACAATCAGGGGCCGGACAGATATCCACGGTCGCCCTCCGCCCCTTGATCGGTGACACGTTAGACGAGTGTCGAGACGACACAGTGTCATGTAATCGCTCCAGGACCCACCCTGAATTGCAAATTGGCAAATTGCCAGGGACGCAATGTGTTGCATGCTATTGCAGACAACACATTGCGTCTCTGGCAAGTTGCCAATTTGCCGTCCCTGGCAATTTGCCAACTTGCCCGAACACTCTCTAACCGACGTTCTTTCACCGTGAAACTCGTCCAACCCCCTTTCCAGCTCTTTTTTGGCCCTTTTTAATTCTTTTTGTTCATCGTTTTTTGCGCTTTTTTCGTTGCTATCGCTTCATTCTAGAGTAGTTCTATCAATTCCCGTCAGAAAAGGGTACCCTAACTTTTTGTGATAGGTGCCTTTAAGCATTATACAGTTTGCACACCAAGTACAACAGCATAAAGGATCTGGAGGCGGCAATCTCGCCGGTTTGGGGATCACTCGATGAGACAGTCATTGCTAACTTAGCTCAGAGTACTCCGAACAGAAGGTTGATGCATTTGATCAGAGACTTGCCCATCAGAATCTTGTTTGTTGTACCTTTGTTCTGTATTGTGTCCACATACTTATGTTACAGAGAAGATTGTTTCCTTCAAAAAGAAGCTTGACGTTCTTAGAAATACAGTTACTCCTGGGTTTTCACATAAATTTGTTACGCACTGTAGTTATAATGCCTTATAATTCAACTGCTATTATTTTCGCTAGACTGATGACAAAGTGAATCAACTAATTGGTATTTGTTGAAAGATTTCAACTAAAAAATACTTGCCAAATATTGATGGGAGAATTCTTAAAGCTTTGAAAATGTTTTTTTGGCATTGATCGATTCGGCTCTTGGAATGCGCCCCGTATTGGACGCCCATTAGGAATCACTCAAATGCGCATGTGATCTATACAGTTACTTGCGGCCAGCCATTATGCGAGCCAGTGCTTTTTTATCCTGACTTGTTTATTACTTTTTTTATTTTATTTATCTCCAAGTTACTAGGCGAGCCTAGTAACCTTGGAGACATCGACCCTGGAGCGATAGGGGATTAGTTAACACGGGAGCGTTATTTCAGTATCCCGACCATCAGAGCATGAGTGTGATGTAGCGCTGCTCTACACTAAACCTGTTCCGCCGTTGATAAGGAAAGGGTCAAGCCATTTTTCGTGATTCTCCACCCTATTTTCGCCATATGATGTTGCGCAATTATAGCGATAAGGATAACATCCTTTATGAATAAAATGAATAGGGTAAGGTTAATTTTCAACTTGAATCAACCGTGTCTGGTTTACTAAGGTGAGGTCGTATTCCAACATTGCGAATCGTGCACCAATGAGGATTGCCGGTGAAAATGTAGTTGGGGGGGCCACCTATCACAACGTCGGTATATCATGAAATGAACTCAATGAAACGTGTTATGTCGTGTTATATCACGGACATGCCAGTTTTTAAATGAGGCCTTCCGTAAGGAAGGAGCACCGCGGTGGGCAAGTTTTCTTTATTTTCTTCTTTTTTTTTTTTGCAAGAGGCAATCATCCCAGCCACCCAGGTGCTCCTACCCTACCTAGGTTCATTTGGGAAACTAAGTTCCCTTAGCTGAAACCGCATAAAAGAGCTAAGCTGGTCGATTCCCATCCTCCTCGACGCATCCGATACAGTGCTGATATAACGAGGGCTAACACGTTAGACTGAGTTCATTTCTTGATATACTGACCTTCGGATGGGTGGCCCCCCCCCCAACTACATTTTCACAGGATTGCCTAATAGCAATGAGTTTCTACTGATACTACTACCACCTACTACTACTCAGCGGTCTCCACTTCCTTCTATCTAAGGCAACCTCTGCCGTCACGTGAGCGTTGACGAGGCCCTTCTTGATAGCCGGGCCACGCAACTTCTTCTTTGCAGCTCTTCGTAGCGGCTTATTCTAGGCTTCGAACTCCATTGCCTCCCATATCGATGGTTTTGCGCTTTTCTCAGCATATGCACAAACCATCGCGGACGTTAGTTTTCCACCTCCAGTTAGGGAGGGGCTGTTTGAATAGCCGCGTTGATGTCTTCCAGCTCGATCCCATCCAGTCGCTTCCAACCGCAACATCCTCATTTCAGCAGAGTGCAGTTGTCTTTCATGTGTTTACCAACGGCCAACATTCGCTGCCGTAAAGCACTGGCTGCTTTCATAGTCCGGCCGACCGGCGTGCCGGCGTGCCGCCGAGGTAGTGCTGGGTGGGAGAGGAGGCAGACGGGACCTTTCAACGCGGTCGCGTCGCGCCCAAGGGAAAAAGGGCAAAGGCAAATTGTTCTGATCTTGTTTCTCCTTGTTTTCAGCCTTCGAAGGGACATGGGCTCGACGCGACCGCGTAGAAGGGTCCTGTCTGTCTCCCTCCCTCCTCCTAGCACCATCTCGGCTGCCAGCCACTGCATGGGCCTAACTACTGTTTGGTATCCCTTTCCTCTGACTCCTAAGCACCTATGGTCGTAGAGGATAACGGTGAATTCCCTCCACCTCATCCACGCCTCGATTACTCTGGCTTTTACCGCCTGGTCCACGCTGCCATCATCGGCAAGTACTTTTCAGGTATCGGAAGCCCTGTACCATTTCGATGGCTTCCCCAAGACCGTCTACGAATGAGCCATGCACTATTTGGAGCTAGGAACGGGATCCTCTCCACTTTTTCACATTATCCCATTGCCCAAGCTGCAGAAATGGTAGAAAGCCCATTTTACAACAGCCTTTCTTCCATTTCTGCAGCTTGGCCTGGGGTTCTTATTTGCTTTCCGCTATCACAGCGATGGCATCAGCGTGGAAAATGGTCCTCACTGGTCCATCCATGAGTTTTTTGTGATGGCTTACAGCCTCAGACCCTGGAAATGGCCTCAGAGCTGCTTCCTCGTTTCACCAAACCGTAACGTCGGTTGCTTCAGTTAGGCAGCGTTGAGTACGTGCAGTTGTCTCGAATCCATCGTACAGGGTTTCCCAAAATTATGGGTGCCGAAGAAGTATATAAGGTAGAAGGAATGTATCAAGTCACTTCACCCGTTGTTAATTAGTTGCACAACTAAGTTTCCTTGCAATATGCATGGTTATTGAAGTGAAACTCCCAATACTGTCTTCCTACGACTGTCTATGAAATTTGTATACTTATAATTTAATTTATAAATACAAAAATTTACGAAAAAAATGTCGGCATAATCCTTTCCAGTTTTGAGATTGACTTCTTAAGCTAAGCAACCGAGAGACAGACAAAAGCAATTTGAGAAACCATGCGGTCAGGCACTATTTCAATCTACAGAGAAAGTTCAGAGGGCACGTAGTAGGAAGTCGGAATTTGTTAACTAACCTTTGGGATAGCCGATCTGTGTAGTCCACCACCCCAAGCTGGTAGGACTGCGCTTTGAATAGGGTGAGTCTCAGGTCGACTTGCTTCAGGGGCCTCCAGAGGGCTGATCACGTAGATCAAGCGTGCTTGAAAGCCACACAAAGACGAGCGCACCGCTGACCCCATCCCGATCGACTCTTGTCGATTACTCATAAGCCCCTTAACCCCGCCCCGCAGAGAGGACATCCCGGGGAATCGACAGCGTAGGTCAAGGGTTGTGTGGCTTCCGGAGGCTTGACCTACGTGATCAGCCCCTGAAGGCCCCTGAAGCAAGTTGACCTGAGGCTCACCCTATTTAAACCGCAGTCGTACCAGCTTGGGTGATCGGCGGACCGCACAGGTCGGCTATCTCGAAGGTTATTTAACGGCTTCTGATTTCCTAGTCCACGCCCGTTAAATTTCCTCTGTAGATTGAAATGATGCTTGACCGACGGTTTCTCAAACAGCTTTTGTTTTTCCAAGCTCCTAGGAAGGTGACAGTAGCGAAACATCAGCTTAATTAGGTGTTGTTACAATCTCGGTTGCACAGCCTGAAAAGTCAACCTCAAAACTTTCAATGTCCTATGAATGGAGGCTCTTTCAGTGCCACTTGCAATGACTGGCATGTGAGAGACGGAAGGGAATTATGAAATTTCTCGTGATTCCTATAATATCCGTACAGAAGGCTATTGAACGATACATAGAAGATTCAATCAAAGACAAACCAAGAAGGGGTAGAGAGGCTAGTGTTCCTAAAGATAGGGCTATTAAAATGGTCCGTTTGCAAGTCGACCGTGATTCTGGGTGACCCATCAAAAAGGCGGCCGAAGAGCAGGTCTTATCGCTGTTGACGGTGGAGCGGATTGTCAAGCATAAGTTCCTTTGCCTTCTCAATCCTATGCAGAGGTGCCGCTGTACGTTTGATCTCAACAAATAGTGCAGGGCCAAAAAATGCTTAAAGTTACTAACTCGCTTGAAGGGGCACATTCAAACTTTTATCTTTCTTTCTAATCAGAAAATTTTCATAGGAAACCCATTCTTTAGAAGATAAAACGATCACGTTCTGACTATGAACATCGAACGAGCAATTTTTCGCAAAAACACAGCTAAAAAAACAGCAAAATCATGTTTTTGGGCAGTTGGCAAGGTTTAGACGGCCGTGGTTTCGTCGGTACCGGCGTGAAGTTTGACAGGGATATGTATTCAAAGGGTGTCCTGATGGACGTAATGAAACACTGATCTACCGCCGTTTTCTGAAACAGCTCCTAGTCCTCCCTGCAGGACGGCACTCCAGCCCAAAGATGCAAGCTCGCCCTCTAGCGGTGCCGACGCTAGCTGCCCGACCTGATTAGCAGAAAGGAATGACCATTCTGCTTGACTGGTCTGTATGGTCCCTGATTAGAAGAGGACCTGTCGATTTTGCAGTCAGAGTTTGTGACCTAGAAAAAAAGACTGAAAAGCGAGAGGGAAGAAATAAAGGAGGATACTCATGTGCAACTCGCGACGAGATTTGGGCCCCTACCTGCCCTCATGGGAGATATTTTGAAATGTGATTGTAGCATGTTGTAGCACGTAGTGTTAGCAAACGTTCATATACATTCTATCGTCATCTCAGCTGATAAGCTTTATTACACTCCATGAATTGACGCCTATAGTTTTAGTATACCCCGTACATGTCCGTGACCAGAGAGGTCATGTGTTCTGAAACATTTCGTTTTCGGAGCGTTCTCTAGAGGGCTTGTCGTCGAATGTCTTTTCCAGATCAGGAATGCAGGTAGCAGGGTCTACGCTTCTTTCGACAGTTCTCCATTACTTGCTTACCTTTAAGATGTCATCTACTGTAAAACTTTCCACTAATTTTGAGTCGACCAAAAGCCCTTACGGTTTCATGGTGTGAGCACGACACCATTAGGGGGTTGGTGGTCACAGTGTCCAGGGATGGGGTGAGCCATTTTATCACTTCGAGCGTCTTCCACTACCCCATCCGAACCAGTTGCATTTCCAGACCTCTCTTTCCTTCTGCTCCGCGCACCTCGTCCTTTGTTCCGAGTTCAATAGAGCCCGTAGTAGCCTCCGATCGGGGTTTGAACTTACAGGCGACCTCTTTGTTCAGGAGCCTTACAATGTATGTATTTCGTTCTCCTGCGTCTGATCTCACCAGGCTTCCTCGTTGTTTTGACGGACTTTATTACCCCGATAGTCCGGTGCCGCGCTTTCGCCAGTGGTAAGACAACCCTGTCTACTTCTCGACCATCAAGTTTTTCATACAAGACTTCCATTTCCGTGTTCCTTACCTTCGCTACAGCAGCCTTGGCGAGCCACTTCGAAGTTCTGAAGGCAGCTAGGTCTTCTGAAGGCCGCTTTCTTCTGCCACACAGTCCACTGCTCCTTTCTAGTGTCTCTTGGAGGTATAGTACANCGATGTTTCTGCGCTTCAATGGATTAACGACCTCTCTGGACTAAAGCGATTCCACGTTCGAAGTCCCAATTCGAGCTAGCTCCTTTGGTCGAGGTTATTCAATCCCCGGTAGACTTCGCACCCTCCCAGGACTCGGGTGGGGGTTCTTAACGCCATTCTCGTGTGGATGTCCTAGCTTTGCAAATCATACTTATTGAGACCTAAGACGTGATTACCGTGACTGAGTTTCTTCATCACACGGCCTGCCAAACTGAGCCTAACACTGGAATCGATCCGATTTTTGCATTTTTGCAAGGCATGGATCTGCCTTCGGCAAGGATTGAACTAGCGCTTCCTAATAGACGTGAGCTCATACCTATCCCTGCCCTGTTCCTGTATACAGCCACCATTCAAAGGAGCGTAAGTATACCAGGATATCGCAATTAGTATGTGCCTCCAATTGAGCCAACTTTGAACAACATAGGATTCGAATTCGCATTACGCTCTTTTTGGGCTATATTTTCTTTCCCATACAATACACACATCTTTTATTCTTCATAAAAATTCCACCACTCGAGTAGCACAGATAGGATCCACAGTACTTTGCATTCCAGACAGTGACATGTCCGAGCCACCGAGCGAGAAGATAACGCCTGACAAGGCTCTCTCTGTAGATCCTGATGTGAGTTATTGATATTGAGCAGGTATTGATCCACTTCATCGATTACATAACAATTCCTATTTGGCAGAAATTTTAGACTGCCTACTTCAATGTAACCGGCGGCAAATCTGACCACATGCTTGTGAATCTTGGAGAAACTCGTCTTGCAGTGAAGGTATTTATCAAAACGTTGCTGGGGGAACGTTCATACTTCAAGACTTGCCTAGCTTGATTGTATATTAACTGCTCTTATTTTGATGTAGTACTCGAGGCGAGAGACTCACAAGGTTAGCGGTCGACAAACCTTCGGTCTCCGACGTGACTCGAACCTGTACTTATGCTATCCATGCACCTTGCCCTTATCCCTTACACTATGAAGGATGGGAGGCGAGACTTCACTTCCTTCGCCTTCCATTAACAGGGCGAGGGCAAGCGAGGTCCCGGTAGTGTAAGGAATAAGAGTACAGTGCCCGGATAGCACAAATATAGGGTCGAGTCCCATCCGAAGCCGAAGTGTTGTCCATAACTTGCCAACCTTGTGGGTTCCCACTTACAACCGCTTCAGCAAAGCAACCAGAGATGTTGAGAAAAGTGATCACTAATACAGAAAGTCGATCACGCAACCACAAAAAGGTCCATTTCCGAATAGAAGCTTTGACTGGGGGAGGGGTGAGGATCACAACCGTTCAGGCATGCAATGAAATGTCATCTCTGACTCGCTATCTCCCACCCAATGTGTACGCTTTCCGCTGTATCTGCATCTGGTCCATCTTGCAGGACCAAGCCTATTCTACATTTACTAATCAGAAGGATAACATCTTTAAGGTCTGTCATCTCGTCTTTGGGATGTTCTCCGCATTCGACTCCCACTGTGTATCGAAAAGGCATAGTAAATGTGTTTTTAGCATTTGCAATGATTCGTTTCAGATTCGCTGCAGCAATAATGCACTTTACCGAGTCTCGCCAAGTTCAATGTTTATCGAAGCTGGGCAGTGTCAAAATCTTGTTGTTGTAAGACAAGCTGGTAAGACTAGAGTAAACGCTTGATGGAGGTCGATTGAGAGTTCCGAACAGCATGCTTTGCGGCGAGACAACTAACAAAGAATTATCGAACGCTGTGAATTGCTTTAGATTTCCTATAACATGACTACACTAGACGAGACTGAGATAATCTAGTTGAGTTACACTGAAGTTTTTTGAGCTTCAACACCCATAAACAATGAACCTTTCACCTCCAACCCGCCCCCTCTCAATCTCCACTCACTCACTCCCCTACGTGACCTTTCAAGACTATTGAACAACCTCTTCATGAATCCTCTTTAACAGTGCAACAGACTGGATTCATGTTCCTTAAACTTCTTGGTGGTTACGAACGGCCTGACCCCTTCCCTTCCAGGCCCTGCTCGCTCAGACAAGCTCATCCTACAATTTCTGGAATGTGACAAGGATGTTGAAGACTGTAAAGAATTTTTCAAGCAAGCGGACAAAAACGGCGCCAAACCCGAAACTCTTCGAATATCGCTAAAGGTAAGCCGAGCAGAGATCGATAGCTGTGTAAACAGAATAGTATGACTTTCAGATGGTTGGCGACCAAGGGTATCGTGTAATTCCTTCGCGTGAAGTCACCGATGATGCCATCTCTTAACGACAACTATGATGCCATTGAGCATTTATGCACAATTACAAATAATCTGTAAAAATCCATATAGTAAACTTTGGAGTAAAATTTCAATCAATTTCGTTGTCGTTGTTGTTATTGTTGTAGCTTCTGCAGTAAGGTTTCGATGCTAGATTGCGTTGAGACTTGCATTTACACCCGAACAGTGGCTTCCGATAACAACAGACAACAGGTCTTCCAGGCATCAAACACTCAAGCATGAGAAAGAACGCTCTATCTTCCGATGTGAGATAGATATTTGGTATGGCCCCTAGAAAGGAAAATCATAGAATCACGGAAAATATACCATATCAAGCAGGATTCAACGCAGAGGAATGCGTGACCTCCTTAGACTGATTGAATGAGAAGACTTCGACGCCTTAGAAGGAGAGCGATGTCTCATTTTTCTGGCAAATATTTCTTCTTCCCTGACAATAGGCCCACTTCCCTCTTCCCCTATTTCCGGTTGGTTTTAAGGATTCGAAGTGTTCTGTGTAGAGACTGATTATTGACTGACCAGTCGGTCCGCTCGGCTAACACAGGGCTTCCCCCCTTCTCCGGCAAAGTTGTAGTAGTCGGCTAACTCTCCACTCCTTCTATATAACAAATAATATTTTTCTGTCACGAATTTTGACACAGGACTAACAGAACAGTACAAATGGCGTTCAGTGTAAGTCGGTGCTCACGCCTTCAATAGGAAGTCTCGATCTTTCGCTTTCTTTCTTGAGGATGAATGCCCAATAAAGACTCAACTGTCAACTAACCGAAGCCTTGGATGGTACTCACAGATGTTTCGAGGGATGACAACACCATTATCAAATGTTGTTGTCAACGAACCTTTATCATTACAGAGATATCATTAAATGAGGATTCCAGATAACTGGCGGTCGGTTAAATTCTGTCGCAAATGATATCTAACAAAGAGGATCTTCGAATAATTCACAAACCCTGCTGAGTAGCGGTTGTAATCTAATGGCAAAAAATGAACAAAATTTCCAGCTGCTTGTCGTAGTGCCGCTAATGGGTCCCTATCACTGTACTTACCACTAACTTTTGTCACCCTACTCTACCATCCCGTCTTAGCGAATGAAACACTAAAATTACACAATCAAAGCTGCATCATATATTCTGAAGGCGCTAAGATTTTGATCGGTTGGCTCTTGCTCTGTTAGACCCCTTATCTTCTCTCGTCAGCCATCATCGGTTGCTATCATCGAGTACCTACATCCCGTCATATCTTACTCACCTATCAAAATGCCGAGGTCCCACTTTTGTTTTGATATAAAAAGCTGTAATCCTACCAAGTTTGAACACTACGTCCACGGAAGCAGAGAATATACAAACCCGCTCGACCAATCATTCCGCGCGAAGCCCACCGCTTGTGGGCGAAATCTTGTCTACCACCCACCAAAGGTGTTCAAACCCTGCCGCCTGTACTATTAACAAGTTTCAACGCTATAGGCCTAGAGTCGCGTTGCTGTCGAAAATGTCTACCGCGCCCACCCCTCCCCCTGTGGGCGGAGTCTGGTTCTGCCACCTGCCATGGGTGTTCCCATCGAGCCGCCTGTACCCCACCGAATTTGAACGCTCTAGGTCCGCGGGAACGGGAGCTATGAATTTTCGGTCAAACACACATCGACAAACCAACAGACACGCTTAGCGATCCGTACTATATATAAAGCGCTCGCGTCTGTCTGTCTGTCTGTCTGTTTGTGTGTTTGTTTGCACGGAAATTCATAACTCCTGTCTCCGTGGACCTAGAATGTTCAAATTCGGTAGGAGCACAGGCGGCAGGATGGGAACACATATGGTGGGTGGCACGACCGGACTCCGCCCCACAGGGCGCGGGGTTTGTACGCAATGAATGCTTCAGCGGAAAATCATAACTCTCGTCCCCATTGACCTAGAACGCTTAAATTTGGCAGGATTATTGGAGGCAGGATGAGAATATTTATGGCGGGTGGCAGAACCGGACCCTGTCTACAGGGCGGGATTTGCGCCAAACTTATTAGTTTAGCCCTAGGGCGTTCAAACTTGGCTGGAGCACAGGCGGCAGGATGGGAACACATATGGTGGGTGGCACGACCGGACTCCGCCCCACAGGGCGCGGGGTTTGTACGCAATGAATGCTTCAGCGGAAAATCATAACTCTCGTCCCCATTGACCTAGAACGCTTAAATTTGGCAGGATTATTGGAGGCAGGATGAGAATATTTATGGCGGGTGGCAGAACCGGACCCT
>UZAF01016401.1:18756-30096 GCA_900617895.1 Haemonchus placei | reverse complement strand
CTCGAATTTGGCATGCTCACAGCCAGAAGGCAGAGCTAAGAGCATAGAAGTATGCGACTCTTGCAGTCTTACGATGAGCATGATCTTCTGGTCTCATATTAGCCCAAAGTGATGGCCATTACATTCAAATTCATTTTCATTCTTTCCTCTTTCACAGCAATTTCCACTTCTGCAAGATTGCTCTTTTTTCTATAGGCATTACAGGCAAACGAGCAACTCTTTACATCGAAAAAGTCAGCGAATTGTGTGAATGGAGTAATTTTAGCAACCTTGCCTCAAGTTACAACCAAGCAATCAAAGTAGAAATGCATTATCGTATCACATAAATTTTTCAGGAGAACACTTGCTCCAACAACATCACTATACAATACATATGGTGATAAAATGTTGAATGAATCCAATGAAAATCCTTTTCAAACACTAGGTCCATCATCTGAACGCGTTCCCGATTCAATACATCTCGTGTCCACTAAACATATAAGTGACATATAAGTATATTGAAACCTAACGCAAAACCATCAATAACCGAAAACTCTGTTTGACGTGATCCCAGGTTTACTGATTCTTTTTTGTCTGGCACGACTGTTTCTTGAAAGTCGACTGTACACCAGACAGTGAATAAAGATTCCTCCTTACCATACATAATTCGTTAAGCGTGGCTGTTGGTTTGCAGGTGCGTGTTGTGTTGTGTTGGGTGTTGTGTTTTGTTGTGTGTATACGTATTTTACAAGTAATTCATACTCTAGATCAGTGGACCTAGCGAGTTCAAAGTTCGTAGCAGTACACTTGGCAGTATGGGAACATTAATGGTATGTGACAGGTCTTGACTCCGCCCACTGAGGGGGCCTCCGTGAAAATGGTTAATTTGCTCTTGGGCGTTCAAATTTGGTATAAATAGTGGGGGCAGGTTTTAGACGCCGATATTATTAGGTTGTAAGGAAAGTTCTGACCGTTCCCACGCACGCGCCATATGAATTCAAATTTTGGCGGCTGTCCATTCAGATTAATCGACATATTGTGTTCCTTAGGTAAGTTACTAGTTGCTCTTTTTGTCATAGCGCTTTCTTCAAAGTCCGTAAAATTTTGGAATCCTTAGGAGGTTTTTTAGCGGAATGTATAAGACTGCTTTTTGAACGGTTTCACTTCACGGGTTCAAACTTGGTCCAACCGTGAAGGATGCAGCCACAAACATTAACGTTGTACGGGGAGAAGGCACTGCATCGGAGCGAACGGTTCGTCGCTGGTTTCAGAAGTTCAGAAGTAGAGACGGGTCAATGGAAGACGAAGAGCGAGTTGGTCGACCATCGTTAGTTGATCACGATGTTTTGCTAAGAGCAGTGGAAGAAGATCGACGTCAACCTTGAGAAAGAATGCCAAGAAGATGGATGTCTCCCTTACAGTCGTCGCTGCCCACATCGAGCTGCTTGGAATAGTGAAGAAGCTCGACAACTGGGAGCCACACGATTTCACGGAGCAGCAACAACTGAAGCGCTCCGAGGTTTCAAGTTCGCTGTTGATAAGAAATGATGTTGAGCCAATTTTCTCCATCGTATTGTAACGTGTGATGAGAAATGGATCCTGTATGATAACAGGGAGCGCTCTGCTCAGTGACTGGGTGTGGATAGGCCTCCAAAAAATTTCCAAAACCAAGTTTACTCGTCACGAAGACAATGATCACAGTTTGGTGGTTCAAACATGGATTAATCCACTGTGCCTTTCTTCCTCCATGTCAAACCATCACCACACAGTCATATTGTGATCAAATTCACAAGTAGTACACAAAACTGGGGCCAGCACTAGTCAGCCACCACGGTCTACTGCTCTTACACGACAATGCGCAACCGCATGTGTCTCGAATTCTCTTCCAGAAGTTGAACGAGCTGCGAATCGAAGCTCTCCCTCGTCCACCCTACTCACCAGACGCGTCACCAACTGACTACCATTTATTCAAACATCTGGACAGCTTCTTGAAGAAACAAGCATTCAAAAATCAAAGCGACGTGGAAGCCGCCTTTCTCTAGTTTTTGGAATCCAGACCACCGGACTTTTATAAGAAGGAATAGACAGACTCGTATCGCGTTGGCAAACATGTGTGGAATGGAATGGGGCTTACTATGGATAAAAATGTTCACTTTGAGATGAGTTATAACTTTTTGAGAAATAGCTGACGAAACGGCCAGAACTTCCCTTACAACCTAATATTATAGGTATTATAAAGTGACCGGACCGGATCTTGCCCGCGAGGCGTAAGGGGGATGGAGGGAGCGAACCATGCGTGAATGATTGCAATTTGAGGCAAAACACGCAGATAAGTTGGATTAAGAGAGGAAAGGTCCGATCCTGCCATTCCGTGCTCCTTCCAAATTTGAACGCTCTGGGGCGAGGTTGACAATTTTTGCGCAAACTCTGCCCCCTTGGGGGCAGTACAGTCCTTCCACCCACCGCAAGTGTTCCCATCCTGTTTCCTGTAATCCTAACAAATTTGAACTTTCTAGATCCACGGGTCAGGAGTTATGAACTTCTGCTCGAACGCTGCCCATTGTGGGCGGAGTCCGCACGCCACCCATCATAAGCGTTCCCATCCGGCTGCCTGATCTCCTGCCGTACTTGAACGTTCTACGACCACGGGGACAGGAGTTGCCTATTTTCGTGTAAACAGACAGACAGGCAGACAGACAGACGGACAGACAGACAGAAGCGAGCGCTCTATATGTAGTAAGGATTTTTTATTTACTTTGTCAAAGTGGGGAATGAGGCCCGGCGTAAGCCGGGGGACCCGACTGGTAATTGATCTTACTTCATATAATTTGCTCAGCGTGTCGGTGTGTGTGTTTGACCGGAAATATGTAAATACTTCCTAATCCCGTGGACCTAGAAAGTTCAAATTTGCCAGGAGTACGGAGGACGGAGTGTGGCAGGACGGGACTCCGCTCACAGGGGGCGGAGCGTGCACTCAAGAAATTTTAGGTCGCAAATTCATAGCTCCTGCTTACGTGGATCTAGGGCGTTGGAACTTGGTAAGCCGCGTTCTGCTTCCAGGGACCGGGTTTGCGTGAAATATAATAAATGGTTGAGCGGATATTCCTGTTCCCGTGGACCCAGAGAGTTCTAGTTTGCTAGGATCATAGCTTTCGTATTAACAATGGAACTCGGACATTTTGATAAGAGATGTAGCATATGACAGGATCTTAGGTACCGGTGACAGCAACTGATGACAACTGATAATACGTAGGTTGCCTTTTATATTTCGGGATTTGAGAACAGGAACAAATACTATTTATTGAAAATCGCTTGACTGCCTTTCAAAATTCTCCACATTAAGATCTATACGCTTTTGTATGGCCTCGAACCAATTTTCGAGGCACTTTTGCCACTCTGATTAAGGTAACTCTAAAACATGCATACTGAACGCATCAACGGCTTCTTCAGGTGTCGAAAAACGTTGAACTCTCATTTGGGACTACATGGCTGATGACCTGTCAAATCGTTGTTTTGAGTGCTCGAAAATGCGGTTGTTTGAGCCGATGTGTTGGAGCTCGCATAGTCGTGGCGTGGGATCCAACGCCAACAAATTTTTTTACAGTCGAATGTTCATGCAAAATTGGATGTAAGCTAGTCCCACTAGTGCCTAAGGTTGCCTCAATCTCACGATAGGTCACATGACGGTTTTGCGGTATTAGTTTGTGCACAGCATCAACCTTTTTCGGAACGACAACTGATTTTGGACGACCTCCACGAAATTCGTCTTCGAGTGAACTACGACCTCGGGTGAAGTCACTGTATCATCGGTAAACACTGGTCCTGGATGGAGCTTCATCCTCGAAAATTGGACCAGGTTCATCCATGCATTGCTGTTGAGTTAAGCCACGTCGAAAGTTGTAGAAAATAATCGCGCGAAAATGCCCACGGTTCAACTCCATAACTTGGCCGAAACAAAATCTTATACCTTAGTGTAAGCAACACAAATCGCGCTCAAATTTTGCAACGGAACCTCAAAATAGTCTAGCTTTACGATAGTGGTGTCAGTTGCTAGATTGCTACACTAGTGTTTCCAAATCCCGAAATATAAAAGGCAACTCTCGTAGATATAAGGGGCCTAACAAAGCAAGAGGCACTTGCCGATTAAAATTCTAATCCTTCGGTGTTCACGATGTAACTTCGACTGTTCAGCATGTTTCATTCGATAAGATGGTAGATTAGGGTGACAAAAGTGAGTGGAAAGTGGAGCGATAGGGATCCGTTAGCGGCACTGCGATAAGCAGATGAGGATTTCGTTCATTTCTTGCTATTAGATTACGATCGCTGCCCAGCAATTTGCGACAGAACTGAGCCGACCTTCAATAATCCGGAATTCTCAATAAATGATATCTTCGTGAAGAAATGGGTCCTTTGATAATGACATCTGATAACGGTGTTAATCACTCGAAACATTTGTGAGTGCCGCCCAAGGATTTGGTTGCCTAACAGTAGAATGCATGGGTATTTATTTTTGAAAACGAGAGCAAAAGATCGAGACTTCCAATTAAAGGCATAAGCACCGACCTACACTTAATAGCATTTGCAATGACCTGTTAGCCCTGGGTCAAACTTCGAGTTCAGGAAAATATTCTTTATAAGTACGGGCTTCAATGAACCTCAGCATGATTTGGCTCGATATAATTCTACGTTTAACTGTTACAAGGCTATTATATAACTTTATTGGCTGACGTTTCGGCGAAGTCGCCTTCCTCAGAGCCTGAAGAGATCAAAACAATTTGTGCATTCCGATCACACGCCTCTGCAGCCCTACTGCAGCCCTACTGTAGTTCGAGACTCCCAGGGCACGCACGTAATCTAAAAAAGGAGCTACTCACTGCAACTTCGTGGAACTCGCAATCATCCAGCAACCGAGAGGGGGACCAGAGTCAGCTGGCCTAGGTCTTCATCAAATCTTTGTGGTAAGGTCAACCTTATATAGGGCCTCAATTCTCGCGTAAGTGTGAGGCATTCTTCCCTCCGGTTCATTTCTGGACTGGTGACCGGTATCCAAAATGCCTCAATGGAGAATATAATTTGTTTTGAAGGCACAGTTCACGATAATTTTAGGGTACCCGGTTTTTGACAGAAAATGATAGGTACGGCCCACAATAGTACAATGGTAAAGCAGAAAACACGAAAAACGATGAGTAAAAAGAAATACAAAGCTTCAAAAAAGAAGAGAAAAGGGGATTCGGACGAGTTACACGGCAAAAAAAACGGTGGTTAAGGGAATTTTCGGGCGAGTCAGACGAACGCGGTGCAGCGTCTGCAATTGCACACAAGACACCAAAACAGCTGATTTTGGCTTCTTCGTTAAAACCAATTATTCTCCACCTGCTATTAAGCTGAATTATGCTGAGAATCAATTCGCCGGAACGGGAAGGTACGTAAATTTGATTATATTCATGTTTTTACAGCGAAATTTTCTTCTATATGTTTTTATTTCGTTGAATTGTTCTTTCATTAATTTAGATTATTGATTTTTCACTAATGTTGCTCCAATGCGAAAGTGGTGAACGGCAATTAGATTTCGTAGTCAGCCTAGCGAGAGGCGGAGGCTGACCGTGCTTCACTCCCCGGCCCCTTATTGTGCCCTATCCAGAACGTTTTTCGACTTTATTCCGGTGTATATGGTATCAGAGGGGGCCCCGAATTCATACCGTGTGCGAATCTCCGAAAACATTTTTATCGTGGACTGGGCCTTTGAAGAAAGAGTTAGCCTACTACTTTGTCGAAAAAGGAGGGAAGCCCGGCGTTAACCGGTGGAACCGACTGGTAATTGAATAGTTGGCGTATATCGCTTCGACTGTAAGCATGCCCACAACGGCGCATACCAACTGAAAGCGCTCTACTTCCTGTTTATGGCTAGACTCTAATCATATCTCTACTAGGAAAGAACACCGCGCCTATTTATGCGCAAGAGAAACGTATCTGTCCAACTGTGTTTCGTCCATTTTACTCATGATTCATTAGTTCAAAACATAACAATTGCATTGAATATTCCAGAACGTCAATTTTGTAATAAACCGTTTGACTCATCTTTAATGAATGATTTTGATAAATTTGTATTTCTAGTAAAGTTCTCCGCACAGCTCGTTTGAAGCCTAATGTCTTCTATTCAAGTCTAGAGTTTGTGATACCTAATTGTTAAACTAGGAACAAACCTGATTGATTATGGAAAGTAAGGCGGTACTGGAACGGCTAAAGGCATAGTTCACGATACTTTTGTGGTAGCTAGTTTTAGACGAATAATGCCTAGAATGATGCAAAACTGAAGAAGAAAACGTGAAAATCGGCATATTAGAAGAAATATATATAAGGCTCCAAAAACGAAGTAAATCTGGGAGTTGGACGAGAATGTTACGAAAAAAAGCTGCATGGAAGCTGATTGGGACGAGCCGTTGGAACGAATGGCTGCTTTCATAGTCCGCCGGCCGGTCGGCGAGCCGGCGTACCGGCGGAGGCAGTGCTAGGGGGAGGAGGGAGGCCGATAGATAGGCAAACAGCCCACGCCCCTTCGAGGGGTTGAAAACAAACAACCTTCGAAGGGGCGTGGACTGTTTGCCTTACACTGTCTGCCTCCCTCCTCCCCCCTAGCACTGTCTCCGCCGGCACGCCGGCCGGCCGGCCGGCGGACTATGAAAGGAGCCAATGCTATACGTTGCCCGCGTGTAAGTGATGGAACCCAGTGCCAATAGTACAACCACAACTTTTAAAAAGCTCAACAACTCGTCGGCCTTGGGTGTGTACGCCGCTTTTTGGGGCCCTCGTTACGCCCTATTTTGATGTTTTTCGACATGACAGCGTCCCTTAGGCTATCCAACTTATGGGTCATAAGTTCATCCTAGGAAGAAACCTCAGAAATCATTTTTAACGCGAACTATATCTTTAAAGAGTAGGGAAGCAAATCAAATATTCGATCATTTCTCGAGTGATGTCTGTACATCCTACTCGGCCCACTTGAGCTGTTTCTACCATTCATTCTTCACAGATATACTTAACAGAGACTATAGATTTTGAAGGTGTCTAATAGAACCCAAACTTATCACAAATGAGGACGATCCCGTGTGAGAGTAGACTCTACTTCAGCGCTAACAAATGCTCGGCGTTGAACTACTTATTTTAACTGAATCAGAGCATAACAATTGAAGGAGACCTTGTTTCTTCCCTTCAAAATGCTTTAAGGCAGAACGGTGGGTGAAAGATGAGAACAATTAAACATTCGAAGATCAGTCCTTCCTTCACCAGGTGATGACAGCGGAATGCAACTGCAAAAAAAAGTGATTTCTGAATCTACAAGTGGTAAAGACTTATTAAAAGTCATGACGATGATATGTTCTTTGAAACCCACCTACAAGATGAGCAACGAGCAGCAACAGGAATGGCCAAGGCTTGTGTCCGTAAATAGATCACCAATAACTCTCGAACGTCTCCACGGGTTGACTCACGACAACCTTGTTGCAGCTCCACATGAGCCTCATAGTTACGGAGTACGTCAACCAGAGCATTTCTCAATCCTGGTACAGACATTGTCGACGGAATCTGGCAAGCACTGATATAAGCTAGCAGTCCAAGCTACTTGATAAGATATACAGGAATGTGTAGGTTCATGGACCGGAAAATTTCTTTCAACGCTATGTGCAAGAGAAAAATCTGATCTGGTAGCTACCTTTTGAATCACACGAAGAGGGTCGACATTACTGCCAGCGTGATGAAGCAGCTGAGCCACATGGGTGGGCGTCTTCATAACTTCATCGATCAAACGTGTCCATAGGTCCGGATCATCGTGTTCTACAGAAATGAACCCATTAACATCGGCCATGACCACTATCATCCAACTATTTTTTTGGTCTTGAAGGAGCTAAGTCTTGGGCTAGAGCGCTGAGACACACGCTTCAAGGAGTAAACCACAGAGAAACTGGTACTGTTCCAAATTGGTTTCACTTTGGAAGCCGGTTCGGGAAATACATAACACGAAGTTCGCTCTTGTTTCGCGATCACAGTATCCTTACTATATATGAAGCGCTCTGTTTGTTTGTTTGTTTGTTTGTACGGAAATTCGACATAACCTGAAGAAACACCTGGGGAAGTCGGGTCAAGTTTGGAATGGGTTGAGATAGGGTAATTGCAACAGAGCACATGTGAGCCTAGCGGAGCTCCGCCCCCAAGGGGCGGGGCATGCGCCGGAATTGGGTGGGGTCATGGGCCAGTTCTTCTGTTTCAGTCTAATAACAGTCCAGACGCCGGGAAAAAATGTGCATAGGTGAGGGATGGGTCAACAACTAAAATGAAGCAAACTCACCGGCGGTGGGCGGAGCGCTCTCGCAGTGGGCGGTACTTTCCACAGAGATTCGTAACTCGATTCAACGAAGGCGTCGAGGCCAGCAAAAAAAGTAAAAAGAGTGAGCAAGGCCTTATGCGTGCTGGGCATGCGTAAGTATAGCGAAGCCCCGCCAACGGTGGGCGGGGCGTGCGTTAAGGTGAAAACTCCTTTTTCAAAAATGAGTGTAACTTCGTTCGGAAACGTTCTAGAATGCGGAAAAAAAGTGGTTAGAGGTAATGAAACAAATGTGGTCAAATTCCTGAAGTGGGCGGGGTTAGCACCAAAGTGGGCGGAGCTTAGATCAAAATTCCATAACTCTGTTTAAAAACGTTCTAGAACGCGGAGAAAAAGTGGTAAGAGGTAATGGAACAAATCTAGCCAAATTCCAGAAAGGGCGGGGTTGGAACCAAAGTGGGCCTCAGATCAAAGTTTCATAACTCTGTTCAGAAACGTTCTAGAATGCGGGAAGAAGTGGTTAAGGGTAACGGAACAAATGTGGTCAAAACCTCGAAGTGGGCAGAGCCGGCACAGGAAAGCGGATCTATGACCAAAAATTCGTCCCTTCGAAAACTTTCTAGAATGCGGAAAAAATGGTTAGCAGCAGTTAAAAGATGAGTGGTCAAGTTTATAGTGCGAAGGGTTTGCACCAAGGTGGACGGAGCTATGATTAACCACTAATAACTCTGCTCGAATATATCTCTCAGCAGTTCAGCGTTCGAATCTAGAGAGACTATCTTATTCTAATTATAGGATTCCGCTGAATGGCTCTATCGTGGATAAGTGGCCGTCGACATACATATATTACACGCGTTAGCGTGCATAGCCAAACTGGTAATAGATAAGAGCTGACTACTCTAATCCAAGTCCTGGAAATCTGGCCCGCAATACGATGGTTGCTTTGAGTAACACTTTCGATAGAGGAAAGTATTTCCAGGCTACGGCAGGGGTTTCTATTGCAGGCGGGCGTGGTCACTTGTGTAGGACGCTTTGACTCGATAGGAGCCCTTTTTCATGAAAATTATATGAACATCTGACGAGCATAGAGAATTTCTACGATGACTTGAGAGGACCGTCATCGAGCTCTTCATATTCAAGATGCACGCTAACGATAGTTTAAAAACTTACCTTGGCAATACTCGACAGCCTTGTCCAGCTGATTATATTTTCTGATCATCAGATCCAATGCATCTGCGTGATTTCCACTTTTTCCCAGAAGAAGAATCATCTACAATTGATCCATTCGACAAAGACTTCATACAATAGATGAAGCTAGTTTAAAACCTCTTCGACAAAATTCTTCTGTCTGCACACTTCCAAAGCCCTATTTATTTGATAGCTTTCGTTTTTCCTCAGGAATGGCATTAACTTCTTCCTATCATATTCTGCATATAACCGAACAGCCTGATCAGCAAATTCTGCTCCTTCGTTTTTACTAAGCAATTTCGTCAAGTATGCCATCTGGAACATTCCACAATTTAGGGTACCTTGTATCAGTCATTCTCGAATGAGATGATATAAACTGAGAGAAGATAAAATTATTTTTTCTGAAATAAGAACGAAAAGAAAACCATACTCAACAAGATAAAAAGCATTTTCAAATACGTAATTATATAAAAAAAANAAAAAAAATCAAGCAATACATGAACAGCCTAACAACAGAATTCAAATACGTACTTGGACTTTCGGCTGTCGAGCCATTGTGGTCATCACTAAAGCGGCTGGTACACTGTCTTCATTGTCCAGTAAAAGCCGTAATGTTCGATCAGAATTTATAAGCATCAATTCTGATATTTGTTCCTTCACCTGCGATGAAGTCCTAATCTTTACAAACCCGAGATGACACAAACTGCTAGACCCAAATTACTTGAAATCAGTGGTAGAGGAACTGTGCAAACTTTAACTTGTGGGAAAGTTTGAAAAACTCAGGTTCACACCTAGGATGGTTGTCAATTTAAGCGTTTGCTGGCAAAAAACATGACAAATAGGATTGTTCTGGGGCTTGCTACACCAGAAGGACGAACGGTGTAACGACTACCTCCAATAAACCTCTGCGATCATCCCGAATATTTTCGAATTAACAACTGACTTGAATGCAGTAAAAGGGTTATGCGCTATGAGATAACTAATCCTTATAAGAGGAGCCTTGCATTCGAGTTTCATCGAAATTAGTCATTTGAGAGGGCAAACTCTGTCCTAAGCACCCAACACCAAAATGTAGCACTACACCGATCAGCCTGATTAAAAAAACGACCTATGAAACTGAGATCTGACAGTGCTCCCTTCAGAAGTTCTCCTTTGGAAGCTTTACTATACAACGAATCAAAACTTACATGATCAAATAGCTGATATTTGTCGATCACTGCAAAGACCTGCTGGTCCCCTAAATTGGTATAGATCTTGATGGCCGAGTCGAATTTTCTTTCATGAACATAGAGATGTGCTAAAGCGTGATACAGTCGCAATTCCTCCTGAACAATTACCATTATGATGTGGTGTGAATAGAGTTTTTTAGATGTACTTAGAATGTGAAAGTAAAAAAGAGAATATGCTTACCTTATGCGAAAGAACGTCTGATTGTGAAGACGACGATAGTACCTCTTGAATCCTTCTTAGAATCAATCCAATCAGCCAACCTCCAGTATGAACATTATGATATAAAACGACATAAAGAGAACACCAATAACTACCAACCCGTGCAACAAGCAATAGTGCTTCCCACATAATTTCTTTTATTTCAGTTTGGCTTTCAGTTTTACTTAAATTCACGTTGTATGTTACGTTACGTTTGATTTGTTACGTTTTGCAGACTTTTTTCTATGATCAGCTGTTCTTGTCTCTGGAGCTAGTGCAATTCTTTTCTTTTCGATATTTTGAAAAACTGCAACGAGTTGTGAACGGAAAAATCCTCAAGCCCTGAGATTTATGGTAATCACAGAATGGTTTCTGCGTTAAGTACCGATCTTCCATCAAAAAAAAAAAAAAAAAAAAAAAAAAAAAAA
>UZAF01016401.1:7419-18223 GCA_900617895.1 Haemonchus placei | reverse complement strand
CGATTCGAGTTTTCGTGGGAGTGAAGGGGGGGGGGGGGCGACGAGTACGAAATGAAGCCTTGAAACACCTTATTAGACAACAGACAACAGGAAGGGCTTTAATTTGTTCTCACTGCATCACCCACTATGAAAGTCCATAATTTGAAGAAATTTTGCAGGGAGGGGAGCCCAACTATCTCTCAGGAGTTGCCTTGCTAACCCTTCTTTAACAGTGTCTTTAGCAACAATCCACTCCACGAATTACTAAGCCATGCACCTTCCTACCGACTCGCTCCCACACCTGCTGTACTTCCTTAACTGCTCTAAAACTGCCCTTGTTTACCGTACACAACTATACCAATAAAAATGGTTATTCATTCACTGAACTATTTCACTTATTCACCAATATTGATGCCGCATCAATCGATAAAGTCGCCGACCAACTGGCGGCCGGCCACAGGAAACGAAAAGCTCGGTATCAGTTCCTGAGCCTGGCTTGCATTTTGGTTCAGGAGATTTAGTGAAACGCATTTTTCTCCATTCAACTGCTCGCCTATCAGGTGATAAATATAATGTGGGCTTCTCTCCATTTATTTCGTGGCTTTGGTCAAATTTAGATATGGTCCGACTTGGAAAACTGAATAAAAAGGATAGAGAATAAAAACGATGGGCCTCGTTCAATCTCGACTGAGGGAACCGCCTCGCATTCAAATTCCAATCAGAATCGTGGTGGCATATTGAATGCGTATATGACCTATGCAATGACTTGCGGTGGCCAGAGGATGTACAAGTCAGTGCTACCCCTTTCCAGACGAGCCTGGTTACAACTAACCCACACCGAGGGGGTGGAAGATTTGGTTGACATGGGTGAGAATCAATCTGGGATTCAAACTGCGGACCATACGTGTGTGATAGAGCGCCATGTACCACTACACCATCTCCGCCCTGGAAAATGCGTGAATTCCAAAAAGGGTCCACCCACCTCGGCAATGAGTGTGCATAGGCGAGCACGTTCGAATGCTCCGACTGCCCATTGCCACTCAGTAGTTGATGACCCGCAAACCTAAACAAGCTAGGTTTCACTAATAATTAATTACATTCTTTTTGCCGCCTTTCCATCTTTAGTGTAGTGCAAAGCGTTCGCTGCGATCTAACGATCTGTCTGCAACAAAAATTTAGTATAACCTCAAAAAGCGCCTGTAAAGGTTCAGTCAGTTTCGGGGTGGATGGGGGATAGGACGAAATCAACACGACACACTTCAGCGGAGCTCCACTTTCGGGGGTGAGACACGCACCAGAGTGTTAGCAGCAATAGCAGAACTTCCTAATTTGGTTTCATAATAGAACAGGCGCTAGGGGAAAGTGAGCAAAAATGAGGAATGGATCTACAAATGCGACGGAGGAGACCCAGCCGCGGTAAGCAGAGCGTCCATGTAGAAGGCGGTAAATACTACATGAATTTGTAATTCGAGCCCATCAAAGTTTGAAGGCTACAGAAAGAAAGCAGTGGAAATGAGTAAAGTGTCTAAGGTGTGCTAGACCGTCTTCGTTTTAGTCTGGTCTGGAGCGGACGCTGAGGTGGGCGGAGCCAACACTAAAAACTTATCAGCATGTTGTAAATTGTTCTAGAATGCAGAAAAAGGATAAGGGCTACTGAAGGAGTGTGGTCAACTCTTATCAGTGGGTGGAACTGAATACATGCAAAATCTTTTACGATTATTTAGCGTGCTAAATATACATATGGTGAGGAGAAAATGAACCTCGGTGATCCTCGCAGCAGCTAGACGAGGCTTTCCAGAAGCGAGTAGATGTTCAATCATAATACGCCCCACTGTGCAGCTATCCCATTTGCTTTCTTCAAGTTCTGAATTTCTTTCACGGGCAAATTCCCAGGCTTCCTCGAAGAAGTTATTTTCGATCCTCCATCTTAACGTGTCCTCTGCACAATACGGAGTAGCCTTAAATTAAAACATGATCAACTCAAAAGGTCTCGGAACCTGTTCATAAGTTATAGGTATGTTATAGTAAGAATGTACAGGGAGGGTCAAAATTTTGATGACTGCGCGAGCTGATACTTATACAAAATCGGGACGCCCGGCTAACGGCGGGCTTCCCTCCTTCTTATGGGTTCGCCCGGCTACGCTGGGCGCTCCTCCTTTTTGTGAGAAATTTGCTATGCGTAAATAACACTCCGGATTCTCCTTTTTCTTTAAGAGCTCTATACCCCCAGTATTAGCTCTGAATTGGGAGCGATTTTTTCTGTAAGCCATCTCTGCTGTGTCCGAATAGAGCATCGTATAATATCACAAAGGCGATTATTCAGAGAAAAAAAGTATTCAGAGACTTCATCGCGGCTGAGTCTACTACGTTAGCTACCATCAATATTCCCAGCCAACTCCTTGTGCCTTCAGGTTTCAACGGTCTGGGTCTGAACGAACAGTATTTATTCTCGCCCCGCCCCTTAGGGCGCAGTTTAGTCCTCCAACCTAATCAGTGTACCTATCCTGCCTCCTGTATTCCTACCAAGTCGTTCTAGGCCCATTTTGACATTTCTCTGCAAGCCCCGCCCCCTGAGGGCGAAGTCCGGCCCTGACACCCACCGCAAAGGTTCCCATCCTAACGCCTGTACTCCTACCAAATTTGGACTCTTTAGGTTCATGCTGAACCGCAGTTATGAATTTTCAGACAAACACACACATACACACATACACACGCAGAGACAAACCAACAGACACACTTAGCGTGTTATATACAGTATGATTTTTCTGAGTTTGTAACATTTCATGTGTTTCTCCCATTTCACAAGGTAGTTTACATTATTCCCTCTCTAGTGATACTTAACTTTTGGCAGATTTTATAAATAAAAGAAGCGCAACTACCCCGTGAATCAGTCACCATTTTGCATCTACAAGCACTTTTGGCATGGGGCATCTGCAGCAGACGACTCAATATAACATGGCAGTTGGTACATTCAACCATAAGTGGAGAGGGAGGGAGGGAGGGGGGGGGGGGGGGGGGGGGGGGGGGGGGCAGCGATTATATTTAGGGGAGGTTTTGAGGAAGCAGGGCTAAGGTCTGCGTAGCATGAGGTTCCCTCTGCGCACAAAATGGCAAAAGAAATGGATATCTCATAAAGATAATCGTTAAACACAATCTGCACAACAAGGGACACTATTAAGAAGTGATCCCCTGAGTCAACGGGCCGAAAAGCGAAAAGACGAGAGAGGTTGGCTCGCAACGGCTGCGTTCTGAAGAAATCGTTACAGGAAATTCCTGTTCACCGGAGAAAAGATATTCACGGTAAAAAGGTGCTCAATAAGGAGAACGATTTATGAAACTGAAAGAAATGGAAGTTATACAGCGCTAGGCTCACTGACCTTATCTGATCACCTTTGCGAGCATCACCGCCGAGACAAAGACACCGACCATTTTTGTTAATGAAGCAATCGAAGTTAATTTGGGCACCTGTTAGAACTCACCGTGTGCAATTAGACTTCTCGCGATTTATATCGGACATATTATCGAGATGTAGCTCCTGACTCCAAATCAGAAATTGTTCAGGATCTTCGTAAAATTAGTTCCCCAACTTCATGACCTTCGATCGGTGGCCACTTTAAAGCTCTGGCCTGAATCCCACGGATGTTTCAGTGAGGTCTAACTTGCAACCAAAAGCATGCATGGCCCAGAAGAGAACAAAATAATCTCGAAAATGCTTTGCAAAAAGCCGGGATCAACTCATTGATCATACTTGCGTGCCATCATCGACGCCTTCTACCGCCATCTCCTGGTGTGAGTGAAAGCAGAAAGCGACAGGTCTCAGTTTGAATGTACTATTTTGATAAAAAAATTCTTGGGGACCTTTTTTTCCTCCTTTTTCTTTTCTTTTTCGGAATAGGTCTGTTTTATCAGCTTTCTGTTCGTTTTCGGTAGCATGATATCTGTGTCATCACAATTTGGCCCACCCTGTAGTGGAACACGGCATCAACATCTCTCGAGTGATGAAACCCCCAATTTTTTTTAACTTTAAGCCTCAACTATTCATTTAGGCTTAATTTTTATTTATTGATGGAATAACATGGATGTAGCGTACCATAACCAAATCAGAAGGACTTATAAGGAAGTATGACTCGATTGCCGGCACACCAGCCATAGAAACCTGACATGGATGGGAGAAGGTTTTTGATGAAAAGCTGTAACGCACCATAACTTTACATCGTCAAAAGAAATAAAGCCGGAAAGTACCTCAAACGGTCTTCAGCCAACAGGCGATAAGTCGAGTACGTCTCAGGAGCTAGTAAGCAGAGCTGAACTAAAGAGGGCTGACCATTTTGGGACTCAGTGTAGTCCTCATCATCCACAGACTGGAAGTCACTGTATAAATGTGGAAAGTTTACAGCAAGATAATATGTAGGGAAGTATAAACGCTCCTTGCAGCAGAGATAGACATTTAAAGACCGCCAGAGGAGTGGTGAGGTTTCCATTCTCCATCTGCCCAGTCACAAATCGATTACTACTGAGACGTCTCTTGCGATATTGCGACCCTCCAGTATAGCTAATATTAGATATATCAGGGAGGATGAGATCGGGTATTTGACAGATCAACACTTTAAAATATATCTATGGCGTGAAACTTGGTTGAAGTCTATCCCTCATCCCAGTGGCATTAGTCAACTCTACACAGTATTTTGTTCTGAATCTTCAAGGCCTCAGTGCACAACTGAAAAAGGTTCACTATCATGAGATGTTTGCTTATCTCTACTATGTCTGCCTTTCGCTGGAGCTTCTTCACTTCGCCTTAACTAAACAATGCTACGACCTCAGGCCGTCAATTGGTCGCTGCTCTCCCAGATCTAGTAAGACGCTCAACTAGAGATAACCGGTTTTGCCGATTATCTCATAAAGGGGAACAATGGCTCAATGAAGTCATCATATAGCACTGTAACATCCAAAAACGGCTTGAACGGGCGCAACAAAGGCTCAAAGTTATCTCAAAATGTCTCTTTGACTGACAGATAAGGACCACCCTCCTAAAGGAAATGCAGCGAGGTAGATTGTGGTGCAAACGAAGGGTCACCGTCCCAAACCCTCTCCTTACATCTTGCTCAGCGAAGGAGTGAAGCTCATTTCCCGCTTCCATCTCCTGACACAATTATGAAAAGAAGGAGTCACAAGGAGGAGAATCAAGAAAGGCTACTTCAATATTATACTGAGGTTTGTACAAAAAGAACCTTGAAGCAAAACGTTTACCACACCTTTGAGTGAGCGCTCACTAGAATTTTGGACCCTCACTGAACTTGCTACTAGAATAAGCTTGAACTGAGGAAAACCTACCGCAAAAAATGACTGCGCGTCGTCATTTGTATATTCGGTCTTCACTCCATACACCACGATTTCTTTCCAAACACCTGTAGAGTCAGATAAGTAAGAGATTCCCGAACACAGCATGTCGATGTGCCATGTGAAATGAATTTCCGCTTGCCTAACCGACTGAAACGCTAGCGGGCATTAGTTCATCAAACAAGACTTCACTTTATAGCAGAAGTAGAAGGAAACAATACAGCTGCAAAATTTTACCGATGCTTCTGTGGTCACTAGCATAACGATAGTGACCGTATCAGCCCAAGCAATCACAATCTGGCTGTCGCTGAGCCAACAATGCGATGGAGGGAATCGAGATGAACGCATACGGTCCACATCATGTGAAGGAGGTATGAGTGAAATTAGTCGAAATGCTAACCTACAAAAAGTACAGCGTGACATTAAAATCTTCTAATGACATATCTGCCATAAATTTCCCGACACTATTCACCCTTTACTGCCCCACATTGTCGAAAATAGGCTGGATTTCTCTCGAATTTTTTTCCATACGGTGAAACCGACTAGAAACTTGCCTCGGGGGAAATTTGACCCGTAGAACCGAATATCGCATCCTTGCGTCATGAAAATGCCTGGCGCCCCACACCCTCAAGTTTTCAACAAGATTGGTGACACAGCTACATTTGGTGCCGGCGCCTGTGGCGGGAGCGCTAGGCATCTCTACGACGAGTTGATGCAATATTCGTGTTCTCAGGTCAAATTACCCCTCTGGGCTAGTTTCTAGTCGGTTTCATCTTCTCGAACAGAATTGGATAGAAATGCAGCCCATTCTCGACAAAGTGGGGCAGCAAAGGGTAAATAGTGCCAACTTCCCAATCAGAAATTCTAGCAAACGACGCCTGAATACAAAATGTTTTTGAAGAGCTGTCGAGATTCACCTGTCAAAAACTCTCGTTCCTTTATCACATGTAAATGCTATGAAAGATTGCCGCCAAGAGCACTGAGTGATAAAACCATCTTGTTCTCCGCCACGAAAGATGGTCTGCAGTTGATTTCACTTAGTCTGTTCAAATTACAGAATATAAAACCACTCCTAATAAAAGGTAGAAAGTAAAAAAAATTTTCCAGCACAAGCAACCCACCTGCTCTTTGTAATTGAAAAACTTCTTCTCGTAAAAAATGAAGTTCCGTTCCCCGATGGCGAACATTGGCGTTGAAGTTGGTAAGGAGAAAAACGGGTTTATCGCAATCGAACGAGGCATTACGGACAAATTCACAACCTGAACGACAGTTCCCCCAAGTTTTTATATGTATTTAAATGTTAAATGAAGAAAATGGCTATCCACTCACATGGTTCAGATTGTTGCATCCAATACCAGAAATGGCTACTCGTCCGTCATTTGCGCAGCTCATTACATAGTTTCCTGGTTCATCTATTGCCAACCTAGTAACCGCACTTCGATGTGGTCGCATTACCTAAACTACGCGGGTGGAGGTGTATATGGTTCTGAAGGCTCCAAAAGGGCAGCGTTGAAGTAAGCAACCACATGCGACAGCACTGAGTCGTTCAGCTTGGTCGCAGTGACAATAGTGCAGATTTGTGACTTCTGACCAACACCCGGTGGGTGAAGTGGTAACCATTTTCAAGAGTGTGAATCAGAAAAAAAAAGAAACTTACCGGTACATTCTGGTTATCAACATGGCCAAAGTGATCCATTATCCACACGTAGCCCATCTGCGTACCCACAGCAATCAGCTTTGCATGTGCAGCGATTGATGTTAACACTTGAGAAGAGATCATCTGCATCAAAAAGCAGCTTAAAAGGCCACACCATATGTTTTACATATTTTACTTCCGATTTCTGTACTTGGTGACAAGTTTTACCACAGTTACGACTGCATCAAGTGGATTCGTAAAACCAAGTGTCAAGAGGAGAAAGTGAGGAAGGAGGGCGGTAGAAAAAAAGGAGAAAATTTACTTCATTTCACTTTTTGGACCCTTTTCATAACTAGACCGTTTCTTGATCTGAAATATTAAACACATCTTCTGAGTTCTAAAAGACATGGACTTCGAGCGCGCTTGGAGAAGGAATTTTCATATTTACCGCTGTGCTGCCAAGCTCCTTTAGGAGTTTCTAAGATTACATAATGCCATAGTAGTGCCCAGACTGAACGAGATTTACCTTCGGACTTCCCATGCTATGATTCAACAAACATATTATCAACCATTTCATATTCTGAGGCTGCTCATTTGGTAATCAAGAGCAAGGCTAACGGCTGATGTACAAAAAAAAACAATTTTCCGAGGTGAAACATCCTAAAAAGTGCATATCAGAGCCTTTCGCTGTAAGATCTGAAGCATCGTAAACGAACTAGAAGGCATCAGAAAAAAAAGGAAGGCTGGGGCAACACGAATACTTTTAGCACATCAGAAATATCAAGCAAGGTCCCTGGTCGAAAGAGCACTCCACCAGTACAAAATTTCTTTAGATCCATAGCTCTCATGTAAATCTCTTCAATTCCCTACACAAATTTTGTGATCGTTCATGATACTGATAACCTGTTATACTACCTGCAGAGTCATGCTTGCTACCTTTCTTTTCTGGGACACCCTGAAAACTAAAAATCATTCTGATTCTATTCTATTCTATTTATGCCACGAAATCACCAAGAACGATTTCTTGACAATATATATCAACGCCCGCGAAAGCCCAACAGCTTCAAAAGTTACTTCACCGGGGTTTCGCCCACGCGATGAACCATTATCCACTAAGCTTCGAGAGTTTTGTGAAAGAGGGCACATACCTGTTTGGCGTCTCGACCTTCAACGCGTTCATATTTGAAACGTGGCTCAAGCAAGACCTCATCATCATCGGAGGAGCAATCGGAAGCCAGTTTCAGAGCTGCTTCACATTCTTGTGGATCCGCTTCTGAGCTGCTCGCCATGTTCACAGTTCTTGGTTATTCCTTTCAGAATGCATACTCAAGCCACTGTAAATTCGTCTAAAAATGATCGACATAGGTAACACCCTGGTTTCCCACATGATCAGGAATATTTTGAAGAAATCTTTCCGAACACAACATCGAACCACTCAGATTCCATCAGTACTTATCATTTATCACAGACATTATTCAATCCATAAAGCAAAAATCCACTGAAAGCAGTTATATGGGGATAACAAAACAACAATAAGGAAACAGTCACATGTCTGAGTCAAAGCCGTTTACAGTACCCAATTCGAGAAGAAAGACCATGGGATCTTTGCCGACCTTGGCATTGCATAGGTGATCGGTCGATTACCTCGCGTGAGACCTTGTCAAAAGCTGAAAGGGACAAACTGTTTCAACAGGACTTTCAAGTAAAGCAGCTAAAACAGGATTATGAGAAGTCTTTAGAGACAGTCTGGGTAGGCCCTTCATCACGCAATCACTATCTCAGCCCTACTGGATGCAGCTTTTTTTTTCAAAATGAAACTCTCTCTCTCTCTCTCTCTATATATATATATATATATATATATTTATTTATTTATTTATTTATTTATATTTATATATTCTTGCATGGCCCAAACAAGCACGAAACATTCATGATATGGGCTCTACGGTTTTCCTTCTTATATATAAAGCAGTAACTTGGTTTGTCGGTTTGTCGGTATGTCGGTTTGTCTGTATGTCGGTATGTCGGTATGTCGGTATGTCGGTTTGTTGGTCTGCCCGTCCGGGTTACTTTGTGATTATGATAAAGGTAGTGATATGGAAAACTTATTCTTCTTATATAAAAAGCAGTCACTTTGTGAGTAGGCTAATGGAGTAAAGTGAGCACTGCGGAGTGAAGTGAGTAATAGGAAGTGAGGAGGATGATTCAAATTGTGATCTCTACTGTACTGTAATGGCAGTACTTCGACACTGGTATAACAATATACTAAGACCGCAATTATCGGAATCCAGAGAAATGATTAACGCTATTTCAAATCGAACAATCACCTTAGATATCAAGTTGGTCTTCGAGATGACTAATTTCCTTCGAATATTCTCCATCTACTGCTTTTGTATCACATTTCACTAGTCCAGAAGGGCTGCGAAGGCTGCGCACTGGCCGATGTTTGTGAACCACCGGTATACTACTGAAAAATCCGAGAAAAAAATAAAATGTGGAGGAAAGTTCTATCCATTATTTCGATACTTTCTGGCAAAATCCGATACATAAAACACTCAAAATTTGTAAACTTGCTAATCTACAACAATGCACCTCCCTGGTCATGTATCGAAATCAGTTAGCGGTTCTGGATGATAAGAGTGGAATTTAGTATAGGGGGAGATAATATATGCAATGTCCTGAAATGTTGGCAGCATTGCAGCAGCTGCGGATGAGGCATTATGCAGAATCAAAAAAATTTCTTGACCAAATTAATCTTCCGGTTGCAAGCGAACTAAGATTCAACTACAAAATAGGCATCGAGCCATCTTTTTAAAACCACAAATGCACTAAAGAGTTTTTTACGTTCTATTAAGGGAGTAGAATGGGTATGGGTGAAGGATTGAGAGGGGGAAAAAATAGGGCATGAATTACCTCGGTATTTTCTCGCGACACGAAAAAGGAAAGCTAGAGAATATAACAAAAGATATGAGCAATCGTAGAAATAAAAAATTGAGGCAGAAGAGAATAAATAACCTTTCCAAAATGCCACGTATCCACTCTTGGATGGCCAATAGGATGTTTCCCGCGCGATAAGAGAACCCTGTGTCCTCTCGCAGCTGAGAAATATTTCGTTCAAGTAAGACAAGAGCCTGATCGAGCCTGACACGTCCAGAACGCCACCGAGTGCCATGTAACGGCAAGCTTGAAAAGGAAGCATGATAGTTTCCGTTCTACAACGGTTTCTACCATTCTCAATTCACAAATTTAATTGTATAAGAAAGACCTGCCTTCGACCATCTCTGGGCGAATAAATATAAGAAGTTGAGGCGCCTGATAGAATTGAGTAACGAAATATATAGTCCAGCAGTACGGAAGCGCTTCCCAAGAAATGAAGAACGTGTCCAAAAGCAGCAGCAATTTCAAATTCTTGATGACCTTAAATGAGACGTTTGAGAACGAGTTTCAGACTGGTAATTTTTGGGAAAGCGCGCATCATAACTGCATGGTCTCATGATCCCTGACCACATTCGTTGAGAATATGATAGAGGCATGTACAAGCCGGCTCGTCAGAATCATGTCCGTCAGCCAGTTCCACAACTAATTCAAGAAGTGTTTTTCCATTTTCTGTCACTCGGCCATTTTTATTCGGTTGGTGCATACTTATTGTCGAATTTTTCGCGCCTTCTTTTCTCTTGTTACAATTTGAACGTTGAACTCGGGATTTTATAGAAAAAATCTTGTCGTTTGCTCTGACACAAATGTATCTAGAAATCTAGAAAATCATCTTAATGCCCGCCACATTATCTCTCTCTTTATATATATATATATATATATATATATATATATATATATATATATATATATATATATATA
>UZAF01016400.1:75765-87797 GCA_900617895.1 Haemonchus placei | reverse complement strand
CCAATTACATTCTATGGCTACGAGGATTTACTGAACTCAAGATTTTTGGACAAAAGGTTGATGCTACATGATGTTTTTAGAGTCTACATGTCCACCCAACAGTCCAACACAGGAACCAGCCAGAACAAATCCGTAGAAAGTGAAAGCAACATGAAATCAAACGTCCGAACGAGGGCTCATTAGTGGGATCATTCGATAAACAATCCGCAACCAGTGGTAGAAACCTTTCGGAAAATATATTAGGCAATTGTTATTCGGTGTTTATACAACATGCACAGAGAAGCGAAAAATTACTTGTTGGTGGACGGAATATGTGGAGCTCTAGATTACAATCTTTCAATGTCGGCTACAAAAAACTAGGTCGATGCCTGTAGGGATAAACGGCGATATAATGGCGACGACAGAAACCACTACAATAACCATGATGACATCACGATGCACCATGATCAGAGCGCAATCCGACAAGTTACATCTATAAAACGAGCATTTCTTTTCATAATCTCATTGAGATCGCGCGAAAGGATCCACCAGCCGAAGAACGGATGTGCCGGATACAACACTATCTACTTGTCAGATCGGAAAATCATCAGACAGAGAGATCGTCAAACAAGGGCGACATATGATCGCCATATCTATTCATATAGATTGTACGAAGATTTCAGGCTAATTTTCAGTTCCTGAATGACCATTTCGTCCAAAGGGAATCACTCGTTCTTCTCAAGCCTTGTGTCCTTCCCTGCCTGATCGGAAGGGATCCGGCTGTTTCTATAGATTCGCAATCCCGTGGCTGAACTAAGGTTTGGCAAAATTAGTCTTTCCGCGAATTGTTTGAGTGAAGCCATTGTTAATACCGTAATCATGATGACCTAATAATAGTTCTGTAAATTCTCATAGCCTCATAATATGTCGCTAAATAGCGGAATTCAAAAAAAAATGAGAAAAATGAGATCGGCCCTAATGCATCAGCCAGCTCTTCAACATGCCCAACAGCGTATAGGGGAAGAAACTTTCAAGTAACATTTTCGAGTAAAACTGGAACAGTAACAAGTACGAGGTAGCAGAACCACAGTACAGCACCTTAGCCAGCGAAACGAATGCTGTTCTAAGCAGACCATCTACCATCTAGCCTCTCCACCTCACCACTCCAAGGCCGGCTTATTGGTACCGGAGTCGTCTAAGAAGATAATAACACTGGCACGAAGATAAACTGGCTTCACTGCTACTGTACAAGCTAAGTACTAATTCCAGAGTTACAATGATTAGGAACAGCAGCTGGTAGAGTAAATATTCATGGGATTCATGCTGCAGTTTGAAAAATACCCACGGAAACCAACCCAAAAAAGCTGAGCAGACGAACGACACTTGCACCATTCTGAAGCGGTTTCGGTCCCTTTTACCGCTCCAATATTGATTTGGTGGTATGCCCAATAAATTATCACAAGCCTAATGAATACTTCGAGTGAAAATCAAAAAAAAAAAATATGGGGAAGAACGCTGTTCTGTTACGCGAAAAACGAAATCGCCAAAAGGAACTGGGACGAGTGTTCACGAGATGCACCTCGTCTTTCCATCAGTGAAACGGTTTGACTGATAACTTCCTTCCTTCCTACATTGCCATCAAAGCATTCCCTATTATGGATTAAGGTCAAAAGATAAGGTTATAGTCTTGAGAGGTTAATCAAACCCGTCTGAGAGATGCGCCCCTGCATTCGACTCCCTTCAGAATCGTAGTGAAGTGTTGAATGCTTATGTGACCTATGCAATGAACTGCAGTGGCCAGCCAATGTAAAATCAGTACTTTTATTCTCCTGAACGAGCCTGGTGCCAACTGTCCGACCCCGGAGGGATGGTTGGCCTGGGCGTACATCGATTTAGAATACGAAACCGCGACCACGCGTGTGCGATAGTGCCCCACTTGCCACTACAACACCTCCACCCACTCCCGGTCATGAATACCACCTTAGGTACGTTTTTGGCATTTTATTATACTGCAGATAGATTGTTAATATTATTTTTTAAAGAACCAATTTGGTTGTAAAATCTAAGAAACCGAGGCACAGGGAAATATTGCATAGAAATGTTGCTTGCCTACACTTTATACTACAGCTACGTAAAAATCAGCAGCAAATCCTTCCTTTACCTANTGCCCCACTTGCCACTACAACACCTCCACCCACTCCCGGTCATGAATACCACCTTATATGAACGAATTTGATTGTAAAATCTAAGAAACAGAGGCACAGGGAAATATTGCATAGAAACGTTGCTTGCCTACACTTTATACTACAGCTACGTAAAAATCAGCAGCAAATCCTTCCTTTACCTACAACTTCTTGCTACCACTAACCACCAGGGTGAACCAGAACTACACGACCATTCTTTTTCGTTGAGCACCAGACATAATATTATAGAATATTCCTTGAAAACTACTTTAGATTAAGTGAGGCGTGCTACGTCGATTCCTGACTAGTTTCCGGAACAAAAAGCCTTCTCATGCTCACTGAAGTGTGAAGTTACGTTTTCCAAACTATGAGAAATGTAAATTGTACGTTACCTGATGCGCCGTCGTACAGCCGATTCTACCGGAAAAACTTAGCCATGAATGAAAGAAAGAAAAAAAAACAAGTACATACATCCTTCTGGATGGCGAGAGCTCTAAACTGAACTTTCCGGGAAACACTTTTATAAATTTTCAGCTTTTTCTTCCACCAACCCAAAAATTCTTATATATTTTCGGCCGAGAAGGCGTCGTAGGTGAATACTGCTATCGTAGGATCAAACTCACATAAAAAGTAAAGGTGCTTCATTATATTAAAACTTAAAAGGACATCAAGGTACTGGCACTCAAAGAACTGGCAGCATATGCCTTTCCTGACATATACAGCAATGAACCTTTTCAAGGAAGAAAGAGTACGGAGCAGATAACTTCGTGGTAGGAGCAGATCCGAGCTGAAAAACCAAATAAATGATATCAAGCCCGAGGATCGATCCAGCAAACATGGAAGTGGCTTTCCCAGAGCCCAAAAACCGATCTAACAAACTTGGACGTGGAGGTCATCGTACAGTGTGCAAGAGAAACGCTGGTACAGTATTTGATGGAATTCAGAAGAAGCATAGTAGCGTGGTTCTAACGACCAAGTACAGCAAGCAGTAAAGCAGAAGGAACAAGCGCATAAGCGCTAGCAAATGACGCAAGCTCTAGAATACCTTGTTGTCTATAAAGATCGCAAATTCTACATACAAAGACTAATGGTGATGTTGTATGCCATACTCTCCCTAGACGGATCTGATAAGAATTAGTCGAAGTCAGAGGACTGGCACATCACCGTGACACCGTCAAAATTTATTCTTCCCAAGCATTTTTGAAAGGTCTTCCTTCAACTGTCTAACTGAAGAAATTGCGTGGTAATCACAAAAAAAGTAAGAAAGGAAGAAACAAAAACTATTTAAAACACTACGTAAGTTACAATGATGCAGAAGAGCATTTCGACATAAAGATCATGCTCAAATTATGTTTTTAAGCAATATATAATAAATAGAAGTGATTCGGAAAGTTGCAGCCTTAGAGGAACAGTTCCCATTAATCTTGAGGTTCCCTTTTCAAGTCGGAAATAGGAAGTATTGGTTGGATTAGTACGTCGGTGGTGAAGAAAGCTAGAATATTCGCTGATTGCGCGAAAAATAAGGCTTCTTAGAAGTAGTGAAAATAGAGTTTGTACGAGTTTACTAAGACAGAAATGACATGAAGGGGTAGTTGGACGAGATTTCAGTTGTTGCAATCGCGTGAAGAGCTGACTAAATCAAGCCAAAATTGTCCAGAATTCCCTTTACTCTCGCTAAGGGTCGCGTCAGGTTGTTTGAACTTCCCACAATGTTTCGTTTGTCAATGGTGCATCCTCTAAAATGCCGTTTAAACTCGTCCACTTTAGATGCAGCATTCCCACGTTCCATTTTTTGGCCCCTTAGTGTGTGCCCTATGCAGAACCTTTTTCGACCTTATAACGGCAGGAATGATATAATAATGGGCCTCGAATTTATACTACGGGGAAATCTCAGAAACCATCTTCATCGTGAACTGTGCCTTCAAATTCTGGGAAAGAAGGAAAGGTTGGTTCGTCCACGAAAGCTCTCAAAGGAATGAGCTATGTACTTTGAATTCGAAATCCGCAGTGCGATCTCAGATCACATTCTAAACCCTGTAGCTTTATGTTCTATAGAGGTTTCGCTCACGATCATCTATAAAGATATAGGATTAACGAAATCTTGAGCCAAGATGCGACGAATGGAAAGACGCTCGGGATGAGATAGCTTACCACTACAGAAGCTCCGCTCAAGGACTCAGTAATACGGCGGACTAGGCGTCCAAAGATCGAGGATAAGAGAGCCAACCACTCCACACCTGTGGAACCAATGACTAAACATAGAATGCTTTGAAGGATGGAAGAGACCGAGGGAGAAACGCACATCCTCCACAATCTATCCATCAATGGCGGCCATTAATCCTTTTGATTATGGTATTTTCACCGATCACATTCATGGTACGATGCGTTTTTCAACGACCGGCGAAGGACACGTCCTGCAGTCTGAGTTTCGCAGCCATTACTTTCAACGGCTACGCCCTGATTTTTTGTACTTTAGTTGGGTAAAGGAACATCAAAATGAAAGTTCAATGAGATAAATCACGGAGGTAGCAGTTAAGACAGGTCGTCGGAGCTTGATTTCAAAAAAGAAATTCAAGAAAGCAGTGGTTTCCGTGCGTCACAGAATTGCATCCCAAGAATCCCAGGAGTAGCTATTTCTAATGTTCAAATATTCGATTAATACTGGTAATCGGTAAGTAGTCTTGGAATGTAAGAGCGTTCTGTACTTTTCAGACCTGTTAGAAAGCTGCATATGAACTCTATGAAGTTTAATTACCCATGGAGTATAACTAGATGATCCTGCGCCAGCTCAACTGACATAATCCGGCTAACAAAACAAGTAGCTCTGTAATGTCTCAAGAAAAATTGAACAGCTTTCAGTACCCATAGTCTAGAAAAATTAAACGAAGTGGATAGGAGAAGAAACGAACCAACTTTTACTCAGCGGCAAAGAATGGAAACGATACTTGTAGATGGGGACAAAAGATTAACATTTCGATTAATTTATAGGCGTGTTGACTAATATCAATAAGTTTGAAAACTGAAACGGAAAGAAAAGGTGGACTACGATTTATGACCGCTACCTACCTTGAAATCAGAGTGTCAAGTGCCGCTTTTGCCGTTTGCATACGGTTCACCAACGTATCCGACAACCTCCAAACAAAGATACAGCCATTACTGGCTGTCACGTACAGTCTCCTAAAAAGAAAGAACATTTTGATCGTTATCTATTGATTTCTGCACTTTATAACAAAGGTCTTGTTAAAAAAAGAGCTCTATACAGAACAGCTTCCTTCATCTGACCCAAAACTGATCTAGCTATCGATGATCAATGATCAATCCACAGGGAATCGATCAAATTCTTTTTCCTAAAAGTAGGGCAGTGTTAAAGGGCGGAGGTGGTGTAGGGGCAAGTTGCACACTATCTTACACCTTGGTCACGGGTTCGAATCTCGGATCCACCTGAAGCTAACCAAGCCTTCCATCGTTTAATTGGTACAAGACTTGACTGGGAGGACAAAACACCAACTTGCACATCTGCAGGCCACCTCAAGTCAGTATCAGTCACATACATACTCAATACGCCACTACGAATCTGAATAGAAGTCGAATGCGGGGGCGCATCCTTTAGAAGGGATTGACTATTGCTCAAAGGCTTTATTCTCTAACCTCAACCGTCATATCCATTTAAAACTGTACAGCAACCTCAAACAGGTCGACGCTCTCGACACTCTTCACGACTGCTCTTTCATCTCACCACCTTTTAGCCTTATTTATCGTCTGTCGAAGTGGCTTGGTAACCTTTTCCCCATTCTACCTTACTCTCACAGAGCTTCAGACAAGCTACCTTTTTTCATCTCCATATCATATCTCATAGCAACAGTTCATTTAATGTCATTTGCATTCTACTGCTGAGTCATTTACCTGCAATCTTCGGAGAACTCAACGTCGGTAGCCGATTCACCGATGCCTGTCACCGCCGCAACGCACTTTCCAGTACGAACTTCAACCACATAGACATGGCGATCTGAACAGACGCTAGCCGCGTAGGTGCACGACGGGTCGAGGCAGAACTGGAATCGAACTTTACTATTTCACCTCATCTATCTTTCAATATTTTTTACTACCATTTCGGAAGATAGATACACCCTTCATTGGTAGGTTTGGTTTTTCATTTTCGATTTCAAAGTCCAAAAGGAACTGATTCACCAATGGAGGAAGAGATTGAGAAAAAGACTTAATCGTAGATTGAACCACTATTTTTTCAATCCATATGCAAAGCTAACATTGGAATCGCAATGTTCCTTACCTTTCCCAGAGACCCTTGCTGTAAATCAGCTTCACCGCCAGTGCCTTTGACGGTAGTCAGCAGCTTCCCAGAAAACGAATAAGAACGGAGTTGGCGATCTTGACACGATGCCAATATTGTTCCACCGCTCGCTGGGACCAGCAAGTCACATATTCCTATTTGGGCAGAGATCAAATTTTCACGAACGAACTGTATGGTGTCCTAAAAGAGGTACGTCGTAATAATATCCTTCATTATTCTACATAAAAATCATACCTGAGTGAAAACTACTAATCGCCATATGATGATCGTTCTGTCTGAACCGCATGTGAAAAGGTAGAGGTCGCTGTTGTGATTCTGAAAACATCAAAGCAACTGTAAATGAATTATTCCACACTGAACTTTTCTTGAATGCTATTTTTTACTTTATTTTTCTGAGTGTTGGGTTATTCTCAACTTCTTTTATGGAACTTTAGTTCCACTATTTTAGGCGAAATTCCTTATACATTTTGTGTAATTACGACTTGGATCGTAATTATACAGAATGTATTATATAAGGCGGAGGTGGTGTAGTAGCAGGTGGCACACTATCACAAGCGCATGGTCACAGGTTCGATTCCCGAATCGATATTTGCCTAGGCTAGCCAAGCCTTCCATCCCTCCGGGGGTCTATTGATTGATACCAGATTCGTCTCGGAGGATAGAAGCACTAAGTTGTACATGGGCTGGCCACCGCAAGTCTGTGCAGGCCACATACGCAATTAATAGGTCACTACGAATCTAATGGGAAGTCGAATGCATGAGCGCATCCCTTATACGGTATTCATCAACACTCTATGAATTTATCCTTTAGGCTTTACGGCTTGGATCGGTACGCTGGCGAGAAAGAACTGTTTCATGAAACATCAAGGAAGAAAAAGGTGGGGATAGAGACCAGAATAACCTACTTGTGAAGGGAACTTTGGTCCTAGTAATTTCCTGCATATCAGATTCTCGACGTATTCTCTTTATATTCATAGGGTAATGTTCAGCCATTCACAGAGTAAATTCGTAGACTGTTCTTATCCGATGTCTCGACTAGGCCTAGGAGAGCGTNCTATGAATTTATCCTTTAGGCTTTACGGCTTGGATCGGTACGCTGGCGAGAAAGAACTGTTTCATGAAACATCAAGGAAGAAAAAGGTGGGGATGGAGACCAGAATAGCCACCTTGTGAAGGGAACTTTGGTCCCAGTAATTTCCTGCATATCAGATTCTCGACGTATTCTCTTTATATTCATAGGTAATGTTCAGCCATTCACAGAGTAAATTCGTAGACTGTTCTTATCCGATGTCTCGACTAGGCCTAGGAGAGCGTAGCGTACAATTCATAGCTTCAGCGGTGCTGCTACCGTGTAATGCTTTAGTGCGCCGCTACCGAGACAGCAATGGATCAAGCACAGGTTTTCTCCTAAAAAGGCTGCTTTTATAGTCCACGACTCGGTCCGCGAATGCACGAGCGAGCGACTACTCGTCCGGCGGTATCGGCCAAGATTAAGTTGTAAACAAGGGACAAGCGCCGCCCCCGGCCGCTCGCTCGCGGGCCGAATCGTGGGACTATGAAAGCAGCCGGTTACCTCTGAACGAGCAACCCTTGTTATACAAAAATGTCTACCAGTAGTTAATGGGTGATCAAAATTGGGATGGTAGGCCAAGGGCTGAAAGTATCCCTCAAGAGTAGGCGGGTTAAAATCTTTGGTACTAAGTCAACAAATCCGTAATACGACTGCAACATAGTGGCCCAGTCAGGGATGACTACATGAGTGAGGAAAGTAGCAGACGTCAATAGAAGCATTTGACAGGGAACAGTCAAAAGTTAATTACATCAGTAGTAGACTGCATGAGACGGCTCGGCGAAGGGAAAATAATGACAGAAGTTGATAGAAGCTTTTGGGACCCTATGAGGGGCAGGATATGCACCGAGGTTAGCGAAGTTCAGGGTAGATATAGATAAGTGACTGTCATTAGCGCGAAACAGCTCGACTTGAAAATGGTGGATCAACCTTTGGTTTTGTATTTCGATCAACATCGATAACTATGAGCAATTTTGTATGAAAAGCCGGTAGTTAATATGGGTTACATCAATAAAAAGCACAGCCTCAAAGTTGAATCTATTGGGCCAAAATCTGAAATGGCCTAGGACCACTGGTTTTTGTAATTCGGGCGGTAGTGGGTGACAACTAAATTTTTGAAAAAATCAAGGAACTCCAAAGTCTCCAGCTGAGAAACACAGTGTAGAGGTATCAAACTGAAGTGGATGAGTTGATAAATTTCTCAATCTTCTACATACCTGTGCAAAACAAACTGCATTCAAGGCGCTCTGATGATCATCAATCACATAACATTGCTCGTAATTTGACTCTAATGGTCGAAACAGGTGAACCAAACGATCTCGACCACCGGACGCAAACAAATATGGAGCTCCTAAAAAGACAATAAGATTAGCCCAAAACAGAGTTCGACAGTTGAGCGGTCCTTTCCAGAACATGCTACTTTCCCATTTTCAAAAAAAAATTGTGCGAACCTCGTGAGTTGTCCGAATATTCTACACACTGCACGTCGAGCTCATGTGCAGGAATCACTTCCACCACATTCATTTCAGGATCACTCAGATCAATTATGCTGAACAAAGGGTAGAAATTAATTTGATGTAAGACAGAATACATATGGTGGAACATTCCGGAGCTAGTTAACCCTGATAACTAAAGTCTTTAGTCTTTGAACATTAGTGATCCCCTCTCAGAATACTCCAGGCAACTCATTCAGTTCAGAGTCGAGGTGGCGTTTTGAAGCCTTATGTGGCCCATACATTGAGTTGCGATGACCAGCCGATGTGCAAACCAGCGCCTTTTATCCCCACGAGTCTGGTTACAGTTAACTGGCCCCGAAGAGATGGAAGGCTTGGTTGGCATATGCGAGTATCGGTTTAAGATTCGATCCCTTACTATGTGCATGGCTGCGTGCGCTTCTTTCCAGTACACCACCTCCGCCCTGATCCTACCTACTCAAATCACTGCTGTCGCTATATGAGTAACTTGACGAGATTTGGCCTCAGCTTTCCAGCTACCAAAGATGTAGAATATGATTCTCACATACAGTGATTATGACGATGCCACTTAAAGACACTGCTCGATAAAGTTCCAACTTATAATGCACAAGAATCCTCAATATGGATGAACAGTTTTGTATTTTTAGAGGCGATTCTGCTGATAGGTATTCCAAACAGACCTTTTGATTGAAAAAAACTCACTGGAGGTTTCCGCTTTTTGTTCCTGCTACGAGATGTTTCCCGTCTGGAGACACAGTCAAACAACGAATTCCAGTTGTAGTTTCCACTCTTTCACTTGGCACAAGGCCAACATCTAAAATTTCATTTTTCATTTAATTTTTTTAATCACCACTCAAATTACGTTTCGAGAACAGAGAGTCCTAAAAGCATTCGGATATGTTCCATTCTTCGGATACAATTATAATTTAAACTGACCTCCTCGAGGCTCCACGAGTGAAGTGATGTCGTCTTCAACGTGTATGATCTTCTTCAGCGTTGGAGACAATAGATTGGTACTCGGCATGGAACAAGTCTAGAAACACACTAGATCCTCCAATAGTTAACACTGAAGTACAATTGGAAATCGATAGTAATGCAACAGTGGATATTTATTAATCTAATAATTTGAATCAATCAAAACAAAATATCATTATTACGCCAAATATTATATTATTAAAATAAATAATTTAATAAATTGAATCAATAAAATCTGAATATTATTATTACCCCAATTACTATATTATAAAATTATACTGAATATTGATATTATTTGGAATGTGAGACTTCAAAAAGGTAGTGAGACCGGGGGATTGGACGAGGGTAAGTGTCTGTTATTGTCTAGGTGTCTCCCATATGAGCGCACTATTCCTCGGCGTCCCTACACTTCACTGTGACTGGTGCAGCTTTAACAGGGTCTTCATAAAAAGAAGATACTCCTGGTGTGTACGTCGACCAAGCCTGCTTTGGAACCCTTATGAGGCTCTGTCGGTATTATTTTTCGAGCCGTGTCCCTTGGAGCTAAGGACCCGTAAGTTCATCTGAAAGAGTAGCCTCAACAATCATTCCTGTCGTGAACTGTCTCTTGGAAACTAATAAAGTAGATAAGTACAGAAGATTTAATTATGACAAAAACGAATGAAACTAATTGAAAAAAGAAAAACTGAAACGACTGGAGTGAGTCAATATACAAAGAAAAGCGGACGAGGAGATAGTGACAACCGAGAAATTTGATAAATTAATTATAGAGAAGATAAACGACTACGCTAGGAAGGTATAGGAACAAGAGCAATGTACCACATACGAGTTTCAAAAAAGTAATAGCCACGACAAAAAAGCACCTTATCCTTTTTCCTCTCCATACTCCATATCCGTACCGTACCATCTACGCCAGCAGTTATAAACGATCCACTTGGCAGGTAAGGGAACTGTGACGGATAGCGCTGAAACAACGAACATTATGTATCGGAAATCTTTTAAAGCACTGTTATGAAGTATAAGTAGACTAGCAGGGAAAAACGCTTTTTCAACAACCCAAAAGTGAAGTCTATAGGGGAGACAGTATCATTTTAGTCATTATTTAGAGGTGCTGAACGAGTAAATCGAACAACAGAATCACTGTAGCACGAATTCCCCTAACAAAATCACATGAATAGGACGACAGAAATTTTTTCTGAGAATGCCACACCCCTTGGTGTGTGTAGGGAACATCGCCTACCATCCCCCACGAACATACTCTACGCCTATGCTCCAAGAAGTACAGTAGTGGAGCCAATAAGCATGGTCCCATGCTCGCCCGACCCCTCAAGGTACATCTGTCGCTCGCCTCAATTCCCCATATAATTCCCCTGACTAATTACAGTATGACTTGCGAGAAGTTCATGCAACTTTCTTACACTTCCAGCTTGACTCGAAGTATCTTCGGCAATACTGAACGCTCCCGAGATGCAGGAAGAACCGATCAAATGGAAAACAACTTTGTTCTGGTTAATCCACAAGTTCCCACTAGAAAACAGCTCACCTTGACAAGGGTTACCGCTCCAACATGTGCCAGAGAGCTCGATAACTTTTTCCACTGATCTGGGGCATCGCCTCGTTCAAAGACAAACATTGAACGATCCGAGTAGGCGGCAATAAACGATTCAGGAGCAGATGATGTTGCACATAACGCTCGGACGTCAGGATAACTGGAAAAAGGAGTATCAATCTTTTATATTCCTCGAGGAACGGTAACAATTGATTTCTTCAGAATAGTAGCGGCTGAACCGGTTCTCCTTCACTTTCGGAACATTACTCCTGGTTTTGAGGTAAAGTCGCGGTCAAATTTTGGAAACTTTTTATTTTTCGATATAGCGCGGGCACTGAATTACGTAACTGGCTCAATTTTGNCTCAAGGTACATCTGTCGCTCGCCTCAATTCCCCATATGATTCCCCTGACTGTGTACAGTATGACTTGCGCGAAGTTCATGCAACTTTCTTAGACTTCCAGCTTGACTCGAAGTATCTTCGGCAATACTGA
>UZAF01016400.1:49536-66582 GCA_900617895.1 Haemonchus placei | reverse complement strand
TTTTAATGAATCGCTGTTTTTCTATATGAATTGTTTATTAAGTGGGCGGGGTTTGGAGTTAAAGGGCGGAGCTTCTTCTTAACTTCTTCTTCGAAGTTTAATTTATCCATCCATCAAGTTAGAAGGGTGACTCATTCAATTTCAATTTTTTCCAATTCATTTTTCACCGGTAAATTAAGCCGCTCTTATCTATGGAATTTTAGGGTACTAGGAGAGGAGGTGTCGAAACGTGGCCAAGAAGGATGTAGCAGTAGGTAAATAGAGGAAGTATTTGCAAGTAGTAAGTGCAAAATTAGCAGATCCAGCAAGAGTGCGGGGTTTACGCTAGGGAGAAAAGGAAGAATTCTTTTCCACGTATCTTCGCAGCTCAGAGTTAATTCCTCGCAATGTTTACATGCTAGTAAAATGCGCCGAGTGTAGAAAAGTCCTTGTTCGGTTTGTGGATAGAAGGAGCTGGATGCACTCACACTCAAGAGTGATTAATGAAGTTACTCAACTATAAGTCTCTTATCTCCACCTACTTAGGTCTCAGTAGATCTCTTATCTCCACCTACTTAGGTCTCAGTAGAGTAACGCTTTGCTAGGTAATTCAAGTAAAAAGAATCACACCGAAACCATCAACCCTGACATAAAATTTAATCGAGGACTTCTCTTTCTCTCGATGTTACCCACTTCAGCTTCCCTCGTAAACAGATAGACGGACAGCCTCAGATAGGACAGAATCTGGAGACCATTTAACGGATCATTACATTCCTTCAGCTGAACAGGACATTCGAGAACTTAGATCTCTGTAACATTTCCTCAAGAGTAGTAAAAGCCTCTCTCAAAGGTACCCTCTTGAAGGCTCTTGAAGGCTGTTCAAATCGAAGATTTTCGGTAAGAATATCATTTGTGGCCTTATGTGTCGCGATAAATAAATGCATGCAATTCGCGTAACTTCGCCACGGGGTTGCCCTTCTGATTCCGGTTCAAATAACTCTTGCTTGGGTAAAGACCTGACCCATTTGCATAAATAGCAAACGCGCCGATCGGCTCTCATTTGTGATCAGGGGCGTAAGATAACTTGGCAAAGTCCTCACTACACAGACGTTTCATTCTTCAAGAACACAAGGCCGAGTGAGACAAACTGTGAACAACCGCAGCATTAGATAGCACGGCGCACTCAATATTTTTCCCATATCCGAATTGGAGCTTTTTCATTGGAAAGAGCTTTAAGTTGCGGCCTCTCACAAATCTTTTCGAGAGACATCTAGGAAGACGATACTGTTTTCGGATCCATTTGCAACTCATAATCAACCCTTAATGCCCTACGTATTGTATGTGACCGCTGATGTCAGTCCCTAGTACTCATGAACTTGAGATTCTAATAATTCGATGAGAAATGGAAGACAAAGTGACCCTCATCTCCTATCTTCCGCCCATCCGCATAGTAAGAATCACGCATTTCGCCCGATTATCTGCGAAAAGCATCTCCGGTCAGTCAACAACCACATTATCGAATGAACTTCTTCTAGGACAATTGAGATCGGTTCAGAAACATAAGGCGCTGCACTACTTGGACAGCTTGGTGCCATATTTAGTAACTTAGCTTATAATCCGAGAATGAATATCTTACTTTTCGTATACATATAGCGGCCCTGATCCCTTGGCCCTATGACAACCTCATGCGCAAGCAATTCAGAAGCGTACAATTTCTTTTACAACTCGTCTCCAGCTGAGCATCGTCATTGACATAACAGATTATTCCGCACACGATCGATTCAAGTCTCCGCCAAGAAAACTGGCCTCTATCTGGGAGGAAGGCGGCATACAAACTTGAATTTAATCCCATGTGATCGCCAAACAAGGACTAGCGTTCCCGGATGTTATTGAAGCAGAAGTATGGTTCAAACAATCCAGACTTTGTTTGAACGTCGTCGAAAAAGTCAAGAATTTGTCAAGAAGTAAATTTTCTCTCTTTGGCTATACAATGAAAATATGGAGGAAGAACGGCGGAACAGGTTCAAACTACCAGAGAAGTATTGAAATGTGAAGAGTCAGTGTGAATACGTTAAAAATAATTAACGATCAAGCCATCTATGTCGAAAAATGACGTTTTACTTCACTTCGTATAGAGTCATACTGATCATCTCATCAGGTATCCAAGTATAAACCAGCCATATGATAAAGGCGCTGTGCGTCATCATCAGTATCGCTCAACTCGTCATCTACTTCACGTAACGAGAGTGCAAAAGCTCTCAAGAACTCACACTTTTTTGCAAATGTTTGCATTACGCCCAGTTCTTCCGTAAACAGTGAAAGAGGGATAAACTTCATGCTGAAAACGACGACGACCTGTTTGATCATCGTTTTCAATTTTTGCACGCCATTAGAATTCTTGAAGTTCGGTCTCATGCCAGGTCATTTTCTACAGACCCTCATTCGAAGGACAACAAGAAGAGCCGTTTTACCAGTGGTAATTAGCAATACAAAAATCGTAGCAATACGCTGCCAGTATCTCTTTCTCGGGATCCAATTACAAACGAAAAAAGGTAAAACGCCGTTACATAAGTGAGACCGTTTCTCATACATAACATATGGGTTTTTTACAATGTCAATGGCTTCAGCTACTCCAGCAGAGCGACCATGGCCTACCTGCTAGAGCGCAATTATCTCCCCCCACCGCATAGTTGAAGTTGTTATCTGTTAACAATTCAGGTGCTTTAGAACCGAGATTTATAGCAAAAGACCAGATTGGAAGCGGATGTATGGACGACCAATTCGTACCTTCTAGGAAGGGTACAAATTAGGTACCAATCAGTGTTTTTTGAGTGCAGGTGACGTTAACGTTGAGGTGCTGGGGCGTTCACGCATTTTCACGGAACGAGTAAATTAAAACCGTTTAAAGCAATAAAATGCTATTGAAATTATTTGAAAGCTGCAAATTTCTATAACCGCTGATAAAAATACGTATTCATGACTGAACAACAGTGGACTCTCCGTAGTTCCCGGTATGATTATGATCATTTCCGATGTTTTTTTGTGAATCTCCAAAATCGATGGTGAATTATTAGCTGACGCTACAGCAAAATCGACTTCTGGTCAAATTTCAAACCACAGTATACTTGCGATCATTGGCCCAAATCGCTTTTGCTCCATCTATGTTAAAGTCACCTTCTTTTGAAATGGAATGAATCATTTTNTTTTATACCCCCCTCCCCCCACCTCGGAGCCACATTCTGAGGGCTGGAGGGTGTCATGAGTGGGGTGAAATGGAATGAATCATCACAAGAAAGCATACGACTTAGAAGTCGATTTTGCCGCAACGTCAGGTGATAAATCTGTTATCAATCTGGAAGATTTAATCGAAAAACTTCGAAGTTTCCTACGACCCTTCGAAGCAAGTAGGTCTACATATAGGAGAAACATTGCCGACATATAGGGCAAAATGCTACAAAAATCTGAAAATCAGCCGACTTCCCAACTCAGAACATATACGCATATACGTACAGAGCAGATACTTATCAAGACGAAAAAGCTAGAGTAGTAAGCGAACATGTGCTTATGTCAGAGCAGCAGATGAGTGGTAACACTCCTGCCCCTCTACCACCCTTAAAGTTTTTTTTTACTTCCTTATAATGAGTATATATCTAGATGTCTAACGATGAGCGATTAGAAGAGAGTCCCAAGAAAGTAGATCGCAATTTACTATGTAAAGACATCGTTTGTCTGGAAAAAGTGCATAAGACTCCATTCCAACACCTCGACGGCACCTTCTTCAGATCGCGCAGCTCCTTTCGACTACAGTCAAGGACAACCTCGGATGAAAACACTGCCAGCGTTCAGATTGCGATACCTCAAAAAGCTTAACATGCATGACATCGACCAGTCAGAACCCTTCTACTGTCATGGATGGATGATTGGTTTGAAAAAGGTCGTTCAAGCCGTCTGAATGCATCTTAGGACCGCCATTTACCAAATTATTCCTACGAAACTTGAACCCGCTCTGTGACTTACTATGTAACGCCGAACCTACCGATCCATTGCACATTTATTCCAGACTTATGGCTGACAAATTTGGTCAAATAGGTGTTTCTGTTGTAAAATAGTGAAATTTAGTTTTTGAAACAGTTTCTGGCATGAGTTGTTGTTAGGGAAACTCATCCGAAGAGCATCCAAAGAAAAAAAGGTGTAATCTCGCAAAAAATTACTTATCACTTAGTTTTTGAGGTAACATGGGAATGGACATCACTGCCTCAGATACTTCTTTACAAAGATACTTTTCAAAAGTCTCTGTTGGAATACCGACCAAACCATCAACCATCTTCAAAGATACTTTTCAAAAGTCTCTGTTAGAATACCGACCAAACCATCAACCATCCTTGAAGCCTACGGCGATGCTCGTCGTCGAGAGGCAAACCCTCACAGATCTGGGCTCATGCAAATGTGCTTGCCCATGCGCACCGGTTGTAAGTGACCCTTCAAATTATGGGCAAATATTGGCTTTCTCAAGTGTAACATTCCTCTTATTCCTCTAGACACTTTAAGAGAGTCCAAGTCGTGTGAGCTGTATAGGAATAAAGGAAAATTTGATGTCGAGACGCGAAACTGTTTAGGCCGACGATGGTTGCGAAAGTTGTCAATTCCTGTGGTGGGCGGAATGAATCACAAATGGGCTTTAGACTTCTACTCTTAACAACAACATACTTTAGCGAGAGCATATTATTTGGGTTTACTAGAGGGCGACTTGCAAGGTCTGCAAAAATAAATCCCATCCACATTCAAAAATGTAGCGTCAAGCTCATACACTAGAAAAAAAAATAAACAAGAAGGGGACCTTCGCTCCTATCCTTTATTCCTTCTGATTCTCTCAAACCAAAGAGTAGTCTCACTAGAAGCAATGGGAACTGAACTCAAACTAGAACGAACTAGAACTAAGAGGCTCAAAAGAAGAAAGTTCCGAACAGTTACTCTCCCTATTTTAACTACTCAGGTAACGATTTTCCTGCATTCCAGCCAGCCATCGACCATGTGAAAATCTTATCTTAGAAGTCTTGCTCAGCTGTCATTGCATTCAGGACATATCTATATCCCTACCACATTCAAGGACTAATTCAATATTCTTACAAAATCATGCTGTAACAGCAGATGCTGTAGGCATGCAAACGACATCTGCCGCTTCGTTCTTTATGTCTTAGAGAGAACTGTTCTTCTGAGCCATTTGAGAAATAAAAAGTTGTTTGTCGCCAATCGATCTCCCTGTGACAGCGATTTTCGAGAACAGACCGAGGATCCCGAGGATCATCCGAAGGTTTCTCATTACTTCTAGAAGTTTGACGAGAGCAGTAACCTCCCAGGTGAAGGGTCCAGTGAGCCTGCTTCCTATAGGTTACCGAGTATCGCAAGTTTACCGGTTCTTGCACTCGAAGGAGAATCTTGAGGAGCAACCCTAAACGGGCTATTATTAGCCCTCAGAGGAATCCATTATCTTGTCCGCACTCTTGATGAAAAGCATTAGGGTATAAACCGAATATTACTGTATCCATAAATTGTTTTCAACTTTGTACAAGTGCTGTTTTTTGTTCGCTTTAATCATGGCTCATAGAGCGACAACGACACTGCAGCGGATTGTTAAGCACAGTGGAAAAAGAAACGCTGTCGGACGAGTAACACAATCCCAAAAAGTATATGTCCCCATTAGTCAATGACCAAAGCGAACCAGCCATTCTTCGCTGACCGAAATTTATGGAACTGCTTTTGTTGGAAGAACCTTGCGCCAAAGCCTTCAGGTTCTACCACCAAAAAGGGAGAAACGTCTGTGATTCGATTTAAAAACTGTTTAGTGGCTATTTATTCATGACGGGAGGCCCCTATTAGCCGTCTCGGTCAAATGCCTTTCTCCGTCAACGGTGTGCTGACAGGTGTCGCGCGCAAGTGACTCAAAATTGCATAGCACTCCATCTATGACGGTGATTGAAAAATTGAACAAAAGAATAAGTCTGGTGAAGGAAAAATAATGTCAGGCCTTTCATCTAAGATAAGATAAGATCTTTTTTGTTGGGTGAGCTTTTGACGGTACGCAACATTTGCAAGGGGTAATAAATTCAAACAAAAGTTACGATTTAATGGGCGCAGACGATATCAGAGGCTGTGGTTACGGATAAAGTTTTCACGGATTGTTGCAAAATTGATAAAATCTAAATTTGGCTCGTAGTTACATTTCAAGTACCCCTTTGTTTCACGGGAACCTACAATAGCCTTGCTCGGTGATAATCTCATCCACAGCAAATAAAATACCCTTACGAAACTAAGTTGCAACGATCAAAATCTTCACAATATCGACCATGATTAAAGGTATGGTTCACGATAACTTTGACGTACCCTTTCTAGGTCGAAGAGCGGAAGTATTGGTTGGGAATAGTGCATCAGTGGTGAGGGAAGCAAAAAAATTCGCTGGTTTTGCAAAAATAGGGCCTCTCAAAAATACAGGTTGTACGAGATCGCCATGACGGAAATGACATGAAGAGATATTTAGGCGAGATTTCAACGTTGCAATTGCGCAGAAGAGCTGTCTACATCAAGTCAAAACTGTAAAATCGTTTCACTGTCGCTATGGGTCATGACAGGTCGTTTGAACTTCCTACACGGATTCCCTTGTGAATATTGCAGCCTCTACAGTGCCGTTGAAACTCGTCCACACAGGACCATCTTTGAGCCTTTATAACGCCCTTCTAGGCCGTTTTCCTACCCAGCAGCGCCATATGTGGTATATGAAGGAGGGAGATATTTCATAAGCTAATTTTATAGTGGACTGTGCCTTTAAGTACCTATCCACCACACCCACGCACAGCTGTGTCTGTAGAAACCAGCGATGAAACTGCTCGAAACATTTCCTAGTGCAATCGGCCCTATCCTTCAACAACAAACCATGACGGGCTGTACGACCATAAATGGGAATAAAATCATTTATTCCCTATCTTGAAAACATGCTTTCGAATTCAGAAACGTACAGCGACGTAAAATCGAGCAAACAAACAATCCAAAACGTGGATCGCACTGAGAAATTTCACGGTTTGCGCAAAACTTTACAATTCCCTTGGAAAGCAACTCTAAAAAGTTCACAAAAAAGGCTTTTTCTTTTCAAATTCGTTTCCAGTCCTATTTACCTAGCCAATCTCATCGCCTTCATATGTGTCATAATCTCGCTGAGTAAACGGCTTCAAACATAAAGTGCGGCGGCTCATTTCAGATGACGTCGTTTTACCTCGCAATGCCATGCAAATATCTCAAATCAAGCTGTCGAGGTAGCTTAGCTGATGAACTAGCCGGTTTCTAAGAAATCGACCGGATCTTCGTAAACCCAGGTGCTCACTCACGTATACATAATGCAAAACGTCTCATCACATTATAGCCAATCGTTGCGTCCACCATCTTCACTGCCGTTGATGGTGCGCTCCGATCGTATCAGATGGGAATTCGGGGCATTTTCTTTAGCATATCCGCTAATGATTTCCGGACTATCGACAACTTGGGAGGACTTTTTGCAGCAAAACCCCCACCAATTTTCCATAGGTCCCAGTTGATACTGCAGTGTCAGCACAAATTGGTAGAAGTTGACGGGCACTAGCTATGTGAAGGGTTTCTCCCGGTGACCTGCCTGTCAACGAGACAATTTCCGACAGAACGACCACGTCTGCACTTTGCGTAATTTGAACACCAGTGCAAATGAAATGTACAATACATCTCTCCTTGAAATGAGCAAAAAAAGGCTGAATTGTCTTATCAGGGGTACCTCAAGCAATTGTTCTTCTTACATGATCATGGTTAAAAACTCGAATTCCCTCGGGCGACGAGATGAAAATAGCTCTCAGACGAAATCCTTGCAGGCTTTCACAAAAATCGTGAAAACGTTGGAAAGCGCCACTTCCGCAGTAAAGCCTCGAAAGAATTGGAGCCGCTGAAATTGTTTTTGTAAAGTTTGTCTTCTAGCCAAATGGTACAAAAGCTGCATTTATGACATCTTGTGCGGCAGCAGGGATAAGCTTTGTGAAATGCGGGCCGTTGTAAGAGCTTTCCTCGTCAACAAGCAAGCTTACCAGACTTTCGACTGTCTTGAACAGACCCATGTCAACCGGTTCAGCTTTGATTCACAATGTACACTTCGAAGAGGTCTAAGTTGTAGCGAAAAAAACGGCGGCTCAACGTACAGCCCCTCGATCGAACACCGAAATATGATAATCTGCCACAGGTGGTGTCGATTTCCTCAGTGGCCGCCGATAAACATTCACCGAGTTCCCCCAACTGAAAACACACCACCGATGAACACAACTTACTACGATTCAGAACAATTAATCAAGCAAGTGAAACGAAAGTAATGGTGCGTTCCTACTTCCACTAAACCAGCGTTTCGCCTTGAAACTACATCCTTCAAAAGTTACCCCTCAAGATTGTTGTATATCGGAGAGGAATCTTAGAAAAAAAGTAACTCAATTGGATCGACCGCAATTCTAACGCGATTCTTAAACTACCATCGGTCCTACTTTCATCATCGGGAAATATATTGGGTCAAGATTGTCTATTGAAAACCATAGAGAACGCGTCTTTAGACGCCATGAATTATTCATAGAATAGTTATGTTCGATTAGAAAAAAATCATTCCAAAGGTATAGTATGAGGTTGAAATCAGTACACAAAACCTGCTCGTAGATTCTGGCCAGGAAAGTTGCCTGTACACTCAAAAAAAGGATTCTCAACAAAGCCACTCCGCAATATGTATCTAACCCTTTATAAATTAACCTATGCTAAAAGGCAATGTATACTGCGTTCAACAGCTTTAATCAAAGTTTCACAGTGAAAAAAAAATTATAAAGTAAAACATCGAATCAAAATTCCAGTCACACAGCTGTCCCATTAATTGTAATGGTGCAACTAATGATAATAATAGAAGAATCTTGCAAGAATTTCGAAGAACTCGTAATATAATGGCGATATCGAAGAAGTTGGATGCCACAAGTACATAGTGGGCAAAAAGTATTAATGATCGGTACTTACAATCACTTCAGAGAAAACGTAAGAAATGTTCTAATAGATTTTACCTTGTTTCCATGTTTGTGCTGGCAAATACATACGCTGGCCCTACCATCCTCTCCTTAAAATTAGCTCCTTTTTCTGTATTTTAGACACTCATAATGCTTCAACCTACTATTACTTCCCATGCTGATTACGCTCTGATGATTCCTTTAACAGCAAGTAAAAGAAAAGTGAATCCCGCCACATTGGAAAACTGCCGGCTTTGAAACGTTGGAAGCTCATTTTCTTAGATCCAAGAGATCTCCGAACAGCTCGCAAGCGGAACCACACTTCTCATATCGAAAAAAACCAGTGTTCAACTGACATTGGACCGCTTCAAGTTGCTGATTGTCCTACAGATTGTCACTCTGTAGGACAATCAGCAACTTGAAGGGCCCTCACTCATCCTAACTCAAAAAGCTCAGGTTTAATTCGTCCCTCGTGGGAGGTAATGTATCAGAACGATTCTTTTCTCCACACACCACAACTGACGGTAAGTTCACTTTTCCGCTTTAAGAGCGTGGTCATTTCGTTTCTGTCAAACAAATTTAGCAAACATCTTTCTGCGTTCACCAGAGATTGGAACATATTCTAACACAATGTTGAGGGCAGGACAATATCGAATCCTCGGTGTAGAACAGACGAGACATAGATAAAGTTTTCCAGAAATTACTGAGTAATTACGACACTCCCCTGATTTACTCTCCCTGATTGATTTCGATAGATTCTGGCACTTCACTTGTTTTCCTACATTCCAATGTCATCCATTCCCTCGACTACAACTGACCCACTTAAACAATAAAAACCTGGTGTTAGCATACAATTATGTACAGGAGCGCTAAAAATCTAACCTTTTTAAGAACTGATAGAGACCATTTCCGTCAGAAATGAGCTGCCTGAATGTTGAAATCTTGAAAATGATCTCCGTCAATCTGATGAGCACATAGTGTATTTACCCCACATTTCAATTGCCAGGTTTTGAGGAAACGATATCTGTTATCGTTCATTTACTCAATTACAAAATAAATTTGAGAAACAGGATCCGCACGATCAGCTCTCCCTCGTCTTCTGCTTGCCCCACTTCCCATTCCTCATTTTCAAATTCAAAACATTCGAATCTTCCAGATGCGCAGAATGCCGTGCATACACGTCTTGCCCTCGCTGAATCATTGCAATTCGTAAGGGCATGAGAAACTTGGCATGTCTGGGGAGAATGTCGTCGTTGTCGCATCTCTGAATGACGCACACCCTTTCTACCCAAAAACTGAATGAGCGATTCAAGCTATATCAACATCAGAAACGTAGGCGCGTCTGTTTGCAAAACGGCGGTTTCTAGAAAAATCGGGCCGATTTCTCGACGTCGATGGGGGAAGCCGGACAGCGTGTACGACCATGATATCATGCTTCGTTACGCTAATATGCAGTGCCCTAGAAGACTCTCGAAACGGAACACCATAAAATGGATAGCCCAATCATCCACGACCGATTCTTTTTAACCATTCATATCTATTGCTCAAAGAAAAGTGGTCAGATTCCTCTTCAGGGCCGGACTTCTGACGCCGTCACAGTCTGGAGGATAAACGATGATGGACGACCTACTACCAAATCTGTTTTCATGACCATTTCGACTTTGAAGACGTTACTGTAAAGGACGTAGTAAATTTGCGAAGGTCACGTTTTGTACGTGTCACCCCCTTTTCTTCGCGAGTGACATTGCATTTTCGTCTTCTCTACTGGTAATGGCCCATTACTCGTTTAGCTGAATGCTACCAATAGCATTCAATCGTTTCTCACAAAACCGGAAATCATGACAAACCGTCCCACAACCAGTTAGATGGAAGCGAAATTACGCAATCTCATTATTCTAACAGCTCCTTTCAATAGACAATTAGAAGTTTTTGCAGCTACACAAATTCTCACTCAACCATTTTCCTTTGAATTCGTCCATTTTCTTCTGTCTACTGCTCGAAGCCAATTGAATTGACGCGATTCTCTGATTTAGCATAAGAACGGTTGCCAAAGAAAACACATTTATAATTCATGGCGGCGATTGTTGTCAAGCGCCAAAGTTTCCAGCTTTTTCCACAGTATAATAGTCATTGATAAGTGGGCACTCCTGCACGACACATCGCCTCCCATAAGCTCTCCTCACATTAGTTACAACCACTTCATTGGATCAGAGATTATCATCTACTCTATTCTGTTTCCATTCACTACGATTGTTGAATAGCCTTTACGATATAGAAATGGATTAGACATTTAGGTATCCACTTTCATGTGAAGAAATAAAATACGGGCTTGGGAGCCTTTTTATCATTAGAAACCATCCCCGATCTGACAAAAAGTCTTACAAATTTAGGTCTTGGAAGGGGCCAACCACCTAAACCTATCAACGGATGGTTGTTGAAAGTTCGCTTCTAGATAATCTCTGGTCAAATAGAAACGATCGAAAAACTAGTACAGAGATACATAAGAGGAACTTGTCCCGAATGCTTTGCCGAGGCGGTATGGAACTATTCTAAGCCAGCGTTTTCTTCATTTCCTGTTACCATTGTAATCTGGATAGAGCAGCCTTTAACTCTACAATCTAACCTTGCATGTTTGAATTGAAATTCAATGAGCAACTGTTGGGCAAACGATGAACCATGAAGTGAGCTCTTGACTTCCCTCCCCCCCCCCCCCCCCCCCNCCCCCCCCCCCCCCCCCCCCCCCTCCCCTTTCCCAGGAATTCAGTCTTGCCTATGAACTTGATAAACCTGTTGCGAACCGTTTCTTCTATTAACAAGAAAGCGTTTTTCCAAGCCCAAACCATTCTCTGCCGCTATCAGAACCTCGCATAACGTATTCATTCAGGAATGCCGTAAAGATATCGTATCAGTAATCGAAAATCGACAATCAATAGCGTTTGAACGATCTGTGACCGGAACGACACAAAGGTAAATCTAATCAAAATGTGCTCATGCGACACAACACAAAGGGTCTTCCCGACTATTTTCATCAACTGCCATTGCCACATGTTTATGCAGAAACATCGCTTTGGTGACACAGAAAAAACGTCGTGAGCGCGGTGAAACGAAGCGCAACATCACCGACCTACCGATAACGCTATTCGGTGTCAAATATCAGCGAATTCTAGGGCATACACACTCAAACACTAATCAACCAAAACTGGAAAATATAGGGAAAATCAATAGGATTAAAAACAGATGGAAGATAATACGAATGTACCATTGCGAAATTACGAAAACACACTTACATTTCCATGAATGCCCATGATAGTCGCTCAGGACATCCACCAGGTCTAATGGGAGAAAGTGAAATAGAGGGCGTGGCGTTAACACGACCAGGGCACCTGGCCCATAAACATTCGAATTATCAGTGGAGTCTATTAGTGAATGTTAGTGAATGTGACAGCGTTGAGATCTGGGAGGAGCTGACTAAGTGGCGATCAAAAGCGTGAGCAGCTACAGGTGACGGGGACCAGCGTGAGGACCGCGAACCAGCCGATCCAATTGTCGAGGCAATGACTAGAGCCAGCCTCTCCGCGCAGCAGCAGACACTTCGTGACAGTCGTTTGACGCTCGCCGAAACACCGTGGTCGACGAGTAGTCGCAGGTTGCCAAGAGTGAGAAGGAGCAGGAGAACGCCAGAGGGTGGCGGGTTGAGGACAAAGGTAAGATGGGCGTTGTACAAGAGAACAGCACTCAAGCAAAAACGTGCTATTTTTTCTAGCGTGATTGAAATTGCAACATGACATGTGCTGTAAGAACACTTCCAATCATCAGCAGGAGAAGTTGGCAAAATAAATAATTTTTTAAAACAAAACAGCACAGCCGTAACCATGGAGATGGACACGGTTTCGACGGAATAGTCGAGCCAGCCACTTTTTGATGGCGTAGTTCATTATTATATGATGAGGAAAGTGAAGCCCTGAACACTCCAGTCTAACCACTGCATATACCGAAGTTTCCTTTACTGCTGAAAGAGGGTCGAGAACAAGACCCCTAGGAATAATGCTTGCATAGTATGGATTCACTCAAATAATTTAATCAAATTCGAGCCCTGCAATGGTGTTACTGTCAACCCAAACTTTGGATTTCCTCCTGCCTTCGACTCCTCCATGGGCTGCATACTTCCGCCATGTTGGAGCCTAATTTGGAAGAGAGAAGCCATTGTGCTAAGGAAGCAGTCTGTGGTACAAAATAAGTCTTTTCTCGTTCCACTGCCTTCAGTATTCATCAACCTGAAGTGGAAATCTACAGCCTTCACTCCAGTGAATCATCCCAAAGCACTTCACTTTTGATCCTAGTTGTACTCCTCGTACTCGGACAACAAACTACAGAGTTCTGACGACAAAAGGACTTGACGAATCGTACGCCGTCACCAAGAACCGAATCTCAATCCATTAAATGATTTGTATGATGCATAGACACAATTTACAATCAAACTCTGGATTGGTTTTTCTTAAAAAGATGAAGAAGGCTTTGGACGAGGAATAGAATGATATAGTGCACAGCAACGGACGAGTAGTTCCATAAGAAGAATTGATATTACAATTTTACTGCTGGCATACCCGGTGGCCAGAACTAAAATATTGATTCCTAACTTCCAAAATGCACTTCCTCTTTTACGCTTACTAACAGAAGGGCATCGGTTGAACACTCTAAAGAACTACCGTGATAGTCGAGACCCATAAAGAAGGTTGCCGGACTATAAATTGTAGACAAACGTATTTTGCTGTGTTACCTGCCTCGACCAACATAAGATCAGGGTTAGGAAAACCTACAACGGAATCCATTAGCGAGAACGAGGTCACGCAAATTGACGGCAATGGCCTTCCATGAACGCATTGTTTTCTTTGGCGTTTTTCAACTTATTCATCATCTAGCCGCTGTTTTACAAACTTTAACGTCGCTAGTGTTAGCCCTTCCGAGTCCTTCAGTTTCCTTGCACAACCCTCGCACGGCGATATCCTTGAAAGGATCCTTATTCCAGCTAATTTACCATTGGACTGACCTTGTTCCGGTGAATTTAATCTTAAAGGACGACTTGGAAAAAATGAGAATATCATGAAGACTCTGGCTAATTCTCGTTGCAGAATTCTCTTTGAACATTTCATATCCATACACTGAGGTTTTTTGAAAGGACGGTATACTCGTTTACACTCAAAAACTGACCGAGGAATAATTTCCTACTTTACAGCGATAAATACATATAAGGTGGAATGAGAGACGAAGTGGGTCGCCAGAGGTTCTACTCCACGCGGACAACTTTTTTTTACATTTTTTACTGGATTACAGTCTACCTTGACCTAAAGTACACCTAGCAAGAACAATTACTTGTTCCTAGACGAACATTCTCGTTGATAATCTTAGTTGGGATCCTTACTCTTCAATATACGCCTTTCCAGTAAACTAAGATATTGTATTCCAAAGTTTTTCGATTCTAAGTGACTATGTTACATTGGAAAATGGAATATTTGCCCAAAATTCCCCCAACACGTAGACACGTTTCCAGATCCCTTGCTCTTCCCAAAAAATTAGCGCATAACAAATCCTAATTGACGTTGTAACTCAAACAACAACGGTTTTCCAATTGCTGACTTCAACAAGCGATTTCTCGGAAAATCATTCAGCCAGATGTACAAATTCGATGCTGTTATGGTATGTCCAAGACGTCACGACTTGTTCAAACAGTGATGTACATTGTACAGTGTCCTATTTCACCATCGATAAAACAAAGGGCTCTGAGTATGGCTTGGACTTTCGGGTCCCCAAAATTTTTTTGAACTTTTCTACTTTGCAAGGACTGAGGGGGGCCTTTCGAATGGAACTTAATATTACTAGTTCTTTCGAAGCCTTACTCTGTCACTGTTCAGCATGGCGACCCTCGTATCGGATTGCAAGCGAGAATCGTAATCGCAAGCACTCGCTCGTTTTTTAGGAATGAAGACGCAACTGTAGGAGCAGTAGTTTAAGAGTTCAGTTTCAGACTAGTTTAAAACGAAAAATAGAAGAGTAGTGCAAAAACGGCGAAGGAAACTCGAAAATCGGCGTATTTATAGAAGTGTAAGGCTTCAAAAAGTAGAAAAATCAGGGAATGGACGAGAGTTTGACGATAAAATTTGCATGGAAGGGGTATATGGACAACCTGTCCATGTGTGAGTGCCATTGCCTACAGCTGGCCACAGCAAGTTACCTGTGTGCCGTGTGTGTGTCCCGGTACGAATGGTGCAACCTCTACAGCTTCTACGACGCCGCGAGAGCTCGTCGGCCTTTAACGTCGGCAGAACCAGATTCAGGCCCCTTTCTGTGTCCTATCTAGGTCGTTCTTCGACCAGGCAGCGCTCCTTGTGCTATCCTCGGTGGTCACAGGTTCATCTCAGGGAGAAGTCTCAAAACTATTTCCATCGTGAACTGCGCCTTTCACCAGCAAAGCAGGCTTCATGCATCGCCACCATTAATGGGTGTTCCACCGATGCCTTCTCGAGCGACCCCCTCTTGTCAACGTGTGAAAGTTCAGAGAAGAGCAAAAAGCGGGCAAAAAACTAGGAGATGCCGATATTCACGTCAGAATGGGATTCGGGTGTGAGAACAGCTATTGGTGAAAGTGTGAGGCAAGTATCCTTCTCCCACGACTAATCAGCTCCGAACACATTGAGAATGCAGTGTCCCGGCACAAGTAAACTTTCGTCTAGAATATCTGCATGCCTAAACTGACTTCATGGGCCCATCGTAAGAGGATACCAAGAAATGCGAACTGGCGTTCAAGCGAAGACCTTAATAGTGAAATTCCCAATGCAGGTATCCTACGCAGGAATCCTGTTTCTGTTGACCCCTTTTGCTACTGTCACAAGACTTCTATAGCGGAACCTTTGGTTTTGATAAGAATCGGTAGAAAACCCTACGATGTCAGCAATCAGTCCTGAACCTTTACCCTGTGTCTGTTCAAATCTCCTTTTCTACCATTCGCCTCGTATTGCTGACGGTTTTCTCTTGACATCATTCTCACTCTGCCTCCTTTCTTTAGGGTTCGTACTGCTTGCCTGTCCCTACATTTTCTTTTTGCATTTAAATGTTCTTCGTTCCAGGAGTCTTCCTCTTACTATTGACTCCTTTGCTAGCCATTCCCACTTGATGAACTCTTCCGAAACACCTGTGGGTAGTCCTTGACTTCACCAGTAAATATATCTGGCGTTATCCGGAACAATCTTGCTGTGTTTTCTTCCGTTTGACGTTCTTTCGGTCTCGACTCTTTAACTGCTCTCGACAAACATCTCGAAGGGTTTAAATTCAATGACAATCGCAGATTTCGTTTCATTGCCACACCCACCTAAATCGCTACCATTTTTCGAATTGCATCGCAAGTTCTTTTCTATTGTAAAACCTTGGCTCCACTTGAGATAACAGAGATATATGATTGACTTCCGGTTGCATTCCTATGACTTTCTATGAGATCGGATACAAGGTCATCACCGACGGACGAGAATGCGAAACATGCAGGATAAAACAACTTTATGTACTATCGTTACTACTACAGTGCCGCCTTTAATTTCCTTAGACACGTTGTTTGGATAGATTTTTCCAATGCACTGCCATAACTTCCATCAAGCCTATTCAACGAATCGAGAAGCTTTTTTTATGGTTTATTGTAATCGCGGTTTTTTTAACGTGAAGATAGTGTGCCAGATTGCTTGGTACGCACCGCCCACTTTGGCCAAAAAGGACGGTGAAAAAGTGATATTAGGTTGAGTCATAAGTCCTCGGACAAAGTGATAGTGATGACTTCTAGAGATCATAACTCGGGAAATCGGGAAAGAAGTGACGAAAGTGGACGCGCGAGGCATCGCTAGTTAGAGTACAAAAGCTCTTCCAAACACTCACTAACGAATACATCTGACCGTCTTCTGCGCTTGAGCGTGAGGAGAGAAAGTGCCGTATCGGCGCGAAAATCCATGCCATACTGCTTCAAAGCATGGGGCACCCATCAACCGAACTT
>UZAF01016400.1:37942-49173 GCA_900617895.1 Haemonchus placei | reverse complement strand
GTGCCACTTGTGAAATGTGCATCTAGCAGGAGCACCCTTCTTGTGAACTTCATAAATATGTCTATCGATCTCCACGGGTTCATGGCCAGATAAAAAAGAAATAGGATGGTGTTGCGGAGGTGGAGTTGTGATGGCTTGAAATCATGAGGCATGGTTCTAGGAAAGGAAACAGTTAGGTGTGTTCGTTAGCATATATTTTGAAGAGCTTTTCATACTCTATTAAATAATCCCACACCCGTCCATTTTCGTCTCCTCTTTTCCGAGTTATGATCTCTAGAAGTCATTCACTATCATTTTTTCCGAGGACTTATGACTCAACCTAATATTAAAGCATGCCCTAGATTTCAGGATTGCCTGAAGTTAAGCTATACGTCAACCTAAAATCCAGTGAGATGTTTTTGAGAATACCCCTACCCACGACTTTTTATAGAATTGAAAAAAAAACGGACGCCGTTCATCTGAAGCTATTTCGCAAGCGATTGGACCTTTGAAGTTCGTGAAAATTCTGACAGAAGAGGTTTACCGGATCACGGGAGCTTGGCGTTAACTAACTAAAACACCCTTGAACACAGTGCTCAATAGGTACCGTACTCGTGAGCAACATTTCTCGAGAACTATCTCCCGCCAATCCAACTTTTCTAGTCACACACACCTCAATTAGAAAAGCAGCTTCGAAGTGATGTTGACAGAATGAGTCTGATTCAGTGCCAGCGAGCACTGAATCAGACTCATTCTGTCAACATGAGTCCCTTCTGTCAGCATCACTTCCTTCAGTCTCCGCAGATTAGATGCCCACATAGATCCTTTTCTCGAAGTTTTTAATCCTCGACAAGCCCCTACAAGAGGAATTCATGGAAGAAAGTTGTACTAAATCATTCAAGCAATGCGATAGAACCACTCTAAAAGTGATTCGAGAAGTGTAAAAGAAAGCTTATATTCCGAATAGCTCCAAACAACTTCGCATCTTACCCACGACAATGAAAATTCTTTATATCCAGAATTTCAAGGGCCTTCAGAGGCAAGGACTCTCTGTCCTCGCAAAAGAAATGTACCATGCCGTAATTATCTTGATGTCTCCCAAGAAATCACTCGCAAGGTCACTGTTGTCCCTTTTACCGGAAATAGATCTGACTTCAAAATCTAGGACTGGGAAAGCGTATTCAAAATGGAAATATAATCACAATTCCAAGTCGATTTGAAATGGTCACTATCAGTTTAATATTAGGTTGATGCATAACTATTGCGGATTTTTTTCAGCAAATTTTACTTGAAGAAACGATAGAAACATTCAGCAATGACATGTTCAAATATTTGCTCCGGAACATATCCACCATTTATGTCAAGCACTGCTTCCCATTTGCTAGGTGGTCGGATTCCACAGGCGAAGAAGTTTTGATTCTTGAAGGCAATTCACCTCTCGACATCGGCCATCGAGTTATCCATTTCGTCAAAAGTCCTGTTTGTCAGCCAATTTTTCAACGGGCGATCAACGTGATAATCCATAGGAGTTTCTGTTGGTGAATAGGGCGACCATAGAAGCAAATTCCATTCTTTATTCGGCTTTGATTGATTGCTCCATCGCCGAGAAGCCGTTGAGATCACGTTAGGAGTGTGACGCCTTCCAACACTTCGAAGTAATAGAGCATAATTTGGCGTATATGAAGATGACTTTTTAGACATATTTCTGCTGAGGAAAGCGAGAAGATTATTTTCACAGAAACCCCGAATTCAAAAGTGTAATTTTGTCAAAAGAAAAGAAGCCGCGAAAAAGTCAATAATTACGCATCAACCTAATAGAATAATAAAATGCTGCCGCTCTGGCGAACTCCTCGCAAAGCATAACTTTCACGGGGTTTACGGTTTTTGAAATAAGTGGTTTGCACTGTTCTCAGAGATACGATGAGATTGCTAGGAGTTCGAGAGCGCAGAATTTGGATACGTCAGAAAATATCTTCCTTGTTTATTAACTCCAAGCAGAAAAGTGAACACTTTCGTATTCAGTCGTCGTATTCAATTCAGAAAGATGAAGAAGGTCAACTAGTTGGCAACCGTGCAGCTACCAGAGTCCTGAGTTTTTGTTGTCATGAGCGCTTAATCTTTGCGAAATTGAAAACTGACGCAATATTTGGAAATGAATACGATTTTCAGTCATCACATCCTTAAAGGCGCAGTACACGTTAGAAATGTTTTTTGAGATTTCTCCCCTTCACTTCTGTCGTCATCCTCTCGTCCAAACGAATTTCGTTCCTTTTTGGGACCTAGAATTTCTCGAAATACGCCGAGTCTCTACTATTACTTCTGTCCTCTACATAGAACTAGATGCACCAAAAATATTATTAACTGTGCTTATTATTTCTTGAACTCTTCACAAGGTTCGTGAATATGCTTTATGAGGCTGCATTTCGGCGGAATCGCCTTCTTAAGAGCCTGAAAGGGATCTCGTGAAAAGTTCAAGAAAACAACAAACTCAGTAATAAAATTATGCCGAGGTTCATAAAACACACGGAATTGTGAACTGTGCTTTTGAAGACGGACGAATCCCATTCTCCTATTCCTATTTATCTTACTCCTATTTATCTTACTATCCTATTTAAATCCTATTTATCTTACTAAATCTAAATTTAAATCCTATTTATCTTACTATCATTAGCCTCACGTTTAGCCTCGAGCAAAATGAATACTGCACTTTTTCTGAAGGCCGAAAAAACATCCGAAGACCCCTGCTCAGTTATTTCGTAGATTCTCCCATAGACAAGCCGGTAGTCTTGATGCCAGAAAACATATTTCGGCCTGAATTCAATGCAATGTTTAGAGAGCTAATTCACATCCCTTCCACTTTTACTTTAACCCCAATAGAAACAATGAACGAACTTGAAAATTTGTCAAATATAATCTGGTATTGCCTACTTTCCAGCTATTTTCAAAAAAAAAAAGATGGATGATTCCAGAAGATTCTTTGAGAGGGCATCAAAGACTTCGTTCACTTTGAATCGCTCTACTTCCACACATTTTTCACTAGTACTCATCATATTTCTTCAAAGATGCTGATAAATAATTTCGCACTTCGGTCCAATTCTACGGCCCACAGAATAATCTTTTTTCTGATTCGCAGAAAAGGCAATTCTAGCTCTAAGACATGGAAGGATACTGTTAGGAACTCAATTGCCTCCTCAAATCGCGTGCAATTTTATAGCTGTATTCTCTTGCTGTGACCTTCACTCGTGTCACCCTCATGTAATTGTAGAAGAGGCCACGTAAGGGGTACAACACCATCAATGACTTAGCGAATTGCACTTAGGGGAGTATCAGTGGGACAACTGGCCTTGAAGTCCTTTCAGCGAAGAAATTCAGCGTATTTAATAGCAGCTCCATTCCAGGCCTGATTGGCAAAAGAGTTTTTTACGACTGCCACTTTCATCTCATGCTGGGAATCCTATGCGTTCCCTTCACTTTTTTGCGATTTCGATGTCCGCTAATTGGTTTCGCTGTTAAAGTAGGGAAATTCTAAACCGTTCATCAAATTCAAAGATAAACAGATATGGAAATCTGGTTTGGAGCAACATAGTATAAACACGCATATCGCAATAAGAAGATTACCGTAATACAGCCGTATGGGGATTAAAACGCACTCAACGGCTACCGACCGAGATATACGGCAAACAATCAACATAGTAAAATCTGGGCAATATCCGCGACAGATGACACGGCCGAAATTGGGATCGAATACAATCTTTCTTCTCTAGGATCCTTTGGTCTCAGCCCACAGGAAAATGCAAAATGCTATTCTTCACGCGAATGACTTCTTTATTCCTATGTTTTGTAAATTTTCCACCAAAGCCACGGAACACTAAAAACCACTGCATAACTACTTCTACTTACAAGAACTATGCTCGATGTGATAACAGAAACTGATTCGAATCGAGAAGTGTTCGGCATCAATGGATACAACTAGGAATAGCGTCCATTGTGTCCAATACATGCGCAAATGCTCAAAAGCAGAATCACCAAAGCAGAATTTTTTTTTGCAAGACTGCGTTGAAAAAAGGTTGAAATCTCTGTGACGGACAGAGTTCACACAGACATCGTGTGAAATCAGGAAGTAGGAACATAGCCTGCGAACATATTACAATAATCAAAATTTGCCCTTAACGTTTGATTTATCCCAGGAATTCCAGCGATTGCAAATCTCTTTTGAGATTTCTTGCATCAATACATTCCCACAATCAGCTGCCTTCAAGGAAGAAATCTAGGCGATGAGTTTCATGTCGTGGGAAACAGTCGATGTGGCAGATTACAGATTTCACGAGTCAAGGACAACAAATAAGAATAGACTAGCACAAATTACCCAATGCTCCAATGAGCCATGTGGAAGCTTTGGAATCTTTACGCGTTCAATCTCTACTTTCATTGATTTCAAGATTTGAGTGAAAAATCGAAAAGGAATCGAAAAGAACTTGAAGATTACCTCAACGGAAAGTTCGGAACGTACGGATAAAAACACAAGAACTGGTCCAAAACGAACTCTTTCCTTTGCTTAAAATTGGAACACAGATATAGATTGACCCTTAACTCTCGTTCAAATAATTTCGTATGCGAATTCGATTCTAGCAAGGATTCAGTTTCAATTTTCATAAGACCGATCCGTGGATAAATCAAGATGAAATCGACTTCGATTTATATACTATCAATAAACACAAAGAAAAGAGTAGGAAGTAAGGAATAAACGATAATCCGAAAAGAGGAGAGATTAATCTTACACCTACCGGTGCTGGAACAGCCACATTCAGATGGCTAAGTTTGCATAAGGTCCCAGATTTTGAGTTGGCTGGAGCACGATGTAGAGCAGATCCAGATGTAGCTCGTCGACGCGTACTCATCGCTGTTAACCTAAAGTTAGAAGAAGAAGTGCTGAAAATGATCAATATTGGAAGTAGTTATAATCTTCCCTGATAAGGGGCACTCAGAAAGCTGGGAGGAATTTCCAGAAGCCCTGATTCTTTGGTAACCGGTGCCAGCCCTGGTTATTTTATGTTTGGTTTCCCCTTATTTTTGCCATTGATGTCTTTAGAGTGTGTTTTCGTTTATATTGCCATCCAGTACATGGCGCGCTATGAAGTCAAACTCATGTCAATATGTTTAGCTACTTGAAATTACCCACAAAAATCATGAAGCCCCCAACATAATCATTCGAGCTTTCGGTAGAAGAGTCGATCGTCATGACTCTCGCGCTAGAAGTGAGATCCGAAAAGCTACACGAAGAGATGTATAAACTATCTCCGAAATCCGTAGTGGACATTTGAAAAAAGAGATAACAGCGTCCTATACAAATGTCCTATACTAATATCTTTGAATTCTTTGCGAGTTTAAAACTAAAGAGCTCTGTATAAAAGAAAAGCTAATATCATGCCATAAATGTCAAAGATAAAAGGCTACGAAAACCAGCGGACAGCTGTCAACGTAAAAAAAGTGGTCCATTCAAATTTACATCAGTTTACTGGCATCATACAAAAATTTTTAGTGAACGAAATAAAGATTCCCATGATAAATAACCAGCTGTCGTCAGAGTTGAATCATATTCGCCATCAAAAAGTTGCCCACAGGATTCTAGTACGGAGCTCGTTCAACAATTCAAATTTGTCGACACATTATTCACAGCCTGCGCGTCACCGAGTTCCACGCTTTTGCCACTGTAGGACCGGTTGGTTGACCTTAGGCCAATTCAGAGAATTATACTAAAAATGAGTAATTCTGCAAAACTACCCCATTAGGACTATTATGCCGATTACAAGCAATACTATTCAAACCAATGCAATTAATGTCTCAGCCAGCAATCTGGCTACTTTTTAAGGTCACCGCTTCCTGCAATTAGGTTCGAAATCATGTAGGAAGGATGCTTTCTGACTCAGAAGAGGTAGCTGTATAACATATAACACCAATACTATAAATTACAGTCATTCATGTGCAAACAAACCATTCTGGCGACGAAATATGCTATGCTGTACGAATGGTTTCGATCAGTGGAGACAGGAAAGTCTTCCAGGAATGTGTAAGCATCAGAGAAAAGAATCAAAGCTAAAGTGTAGCAATATAAGTGTAGAGTGAGTGTAAGAGTTAAATTGAGGTAGAATTAGGAAAGCGTCAGAACAAGCTCTTTCGGTGGACGCTACGTTGTTGTTCATGACTGGAACCTATTGCCATACTCTTACGAAATCGAGAGAATTCAATGATAAATTACCAATCAAAAGACTTCGGAAATAATACTCCTGAAAGGAGTCACTACTTCATTTCTACAAATTAGCCGCACATAACACTAAAGGCTACGTAGCAAGTCTCTCACAAATCTAATTTCATAAATAGTGCCAGGACACGTTTTGAGATCACAAGATAGAAAACAATGCCTTGATTATGAAAAACATGAATAGCGAAAATTTTTAGCTTTGACGTTGAACGAGAAATTGGAATGAAAGCATTTTTCGAAATTCCTACCACCAACCCTTGTCATTGGAATTTCAAGGTATCCTTCTCGAATAATTTGAATCCATACTTCTAATTACACTCATGCTATGGACCACCGCACGCGAATTATGTAACCGCAGTGAGTAGATACATAGTCATTTGAACAGCAAGATCAAGTTTCTGTAAAGTACCTGTAAGAGACAGCCGTACGAAAGATGACTTCGCCTGGAAAGTCGCTACAATGCCGCTAAAAGATGGAATGTCCGAGATGACATATGAAGCAAATTTAGCCGCTACGTAAAAGCGTGCTCAATGTTCACTCAAGCGCAGCACAGAAAAAGAGAGGTGATGGATGTGGAAATCCAGTGGTGGGGATCCCGTGGGAAACCCTGCTACTTGCCTGTACTTTTCGAGTAAGATATAAATATTGGTTATGTTCATCACAATGCATTTACTGCTTCGCTCAATAGATTAAGCTTTCAGTTTTAATTTATTCACGTTCTTACAGCTGTAATTCATGATGCCCCTTCACGAAATCTATGCCTTTATTGTTCATCCAATATATCCGTCAGTGACTCCTATGTGCATAATGTCTGAAAGGGAACTCTTAATAATTGTTCAGCTATTAATAATTGGTAAGTTTTCATTATAATAACAGCTTGACAGGCTAAGGATAGAGCACATTATTCTAAAAGATTAACATAACGTGATGCAGTAGAAAAATCAAGGAAAACATTGAGGACATAAAGAGATAAAAAATTAAACAAAAAATGTTTCAGCCTGTACTCACAATTCGGACTCCCGCCCAAAAAGTCCATGAACTTGGAGAGTATATACCGAATTTACGAGTGAAAACAAAAATTCATCCAAAAACTGGCTTCCTTGAACTGTGGCAGTAAAGAGGAAGGAAAAGAGACACGAGAACAACTTTAGTCAAGTCTTTGAGGAAGTATGCTAATGGAGGGCCTGCACTGACGAGGGTAAAAAATGTTAAGCAACAACAACAAAAATGTTTGAAAGAAAGTGAATGGCTGCTTTCTCGAAACGAGGTTTACCTTGGTGGCTTCCGAGGTGGATCTGCTGACTGAGGAGCACTCGTTATTCGACTTCGCCTTGATATCGGTGCCACTGGCCTTCGCCCCGACGACGAAGGAAGGCTACATGGTGTTTTCCTGTCCATTCGCTTATATTGGATTAATCAGTAATAAGTAGTAAGTGATGTGCTAGTAATCTGAAAAGTATTCAATCATAAATAATGCCAGTCTTATTTTACTTTCACATTTGCGAGGTCGATTTTTTAGACAGAAGTTAATCCAAGCCTCCGATTATCACATATCCAGAACCTTCTTGGTAAAATCAATCTATGACTGGTTCTCAAAAGGGAGTCACTCTTCAGTATTGTAAGAGAAGAAGCTGGATATGAAAAATATGTTTGAAAATCAAAATCCACGATAATAATACAACAAAAAAGTTTCTTCACTTTTGTGTGACTGCTGATTTTCGAACAGTCTTGTTACCCTAATTGACAGAAGGTTGTCCATCACCTTGCTGGGAACCCAAATTACGGGTTTTATTGAGTTTTGCCCTATTGTTACCAGTTATGGAAGTGGTACCCAACTCTAAATAAGTGCAGTTCCGAAGAAGGGAGAAATGCTAAAAGTAAGTACAAGTTTTTCCACAGCGACATGATCTGGGGCCACTTCCGCGTCCCATATAATCGAATGGCATATGTTTAACGAAAAATGAATACTGTAATTTTCGCGGAACAAATACAACGAAAGTTTGTTTGTAAAACTGCCAAAAAAACTAAAAATGTTTTTCCTATCAATATGCGCCATTTGAGAACAGCTCATCACAGAACGGCTTTTCGGATCAAACGAACACCAAGTAAGGGATATGTATATGCATTTCATTTGCTAAAACATTGAAATTTCAAGTTGATTGTGCCTATGATGTGAGGTGATATTGTCGCAAGTGAATAATTGGCTTTACAGACAGACAGCTAAATGAAGTAAGAGCTGAACAATGAAATATGATGGAGCAAGGATAGAAAGAAGGTTATATCAGGTGAAAATGTAGTTGGGGGGTGCCAGCGCCTTTCCGTCTCGTTGCTCTGCGTCTCTGACCCAAGCGGCAGAGTACCCAGAGACCACACTGGAGCGTGGATATGGCCTCCTAATAGTGATAGGGAGCGTATTCCTTAAAAATAGGAGGTGCCCGGGGTGCGCAATCGACTTATTGCAGTCAAACTCCTCAAGTTTAACCCATTCCACTCTTTTCTTTATCGCAACTTTCTCTTGTCCTTGCGTTACGTTTACTTCTCACCCACCCCGGAGCTCTTCCCCTTGTTAAAAAATACATTCCCTATCACTATTAAGAGGCTCCACGCGTATCCGCGCTCCAGTGTGGTTTCTGGGTACTCTGCCGTCTGGGTCAGAGACGCAGAGCAACTAGACGGAAGGCCGCTGGCACCCCCAACTACATTTTTACCTGATATCAGAATACTTCGCGTTAGCAAAGGTCGTTAAACAAAAAAAAATGAGTGCTCGTCAAAAAAAAAGTTGCACGAGAATTTTCCTTCTATATAATGGAGAATTCAGAACGAAAACGTCCTAAAACGGTGACGGTGGACAGAGACAATAGACTTAGAACATCGCGGACAACATATTTTATTCTACGCCTACGACATTACAATATCAATACACACATCCTAAACCCGCCGTGTATACGACGCATACCATCATATATATGTCTACCAAAACGGAGTGATGCGCTCAAATACTGCCGTCCATGATTACGAGATGATGAGTGATGTAATACTTATGTTTATTGTGCGTCCGCGTCTGCTTATTTACTTGTTTGTTTGTTTGTACAGAAGTCCGACATTACATGCGGAAGTGGCTGGAGAAGTGGGCCAAGCTTGGGATGGGTTAGGCATAGCGTAAGATCACGGCAGAGCTCCGCCCACACGGGGCGAGGTCTTCACACGGTGAAGGGGGCGCCACGAGCCTACGGTGGGCGGGACGTCCTCGTGATGGGCGGCATTTTCCTCGCAGGTTCGTAACACTCGATTTAACAAAAGCCCGGAGGTCAGTGAAAAAAATGAGAAGGGTGAGCAAGGCCTTTCGCGTGCTGAGGATGCATAAACTTGCGAAGCTTTGTCCACGGTGTGTTCAAACGAGAGCTACGTTTTGAAACATAAATAATTCCATCCAAAAAAATTCTAGAATACGGGAAAAAGTAGTTGGAGGTAGCAGAAAAAAAGTGGTCTTTCTGTGGAAAAATGTGGAAAAAATTCTTGATAGGAACGAAGCCCAGTTTAGTCGACGACAGAATCAAACGTTGCCCACTATTTACCGTACTGATACACCCGAGCGGAATTCATGGTTTCTCCTTTTGTTCATACAACTGATGTAAACGTGGGAAAAAGCTGGATTTACTAGGTACTAATCGGAGATCGCGATGAGATCGCGGAAATAACGCTATCGAATTGGATCCGTTTTTGATCCTCGTTTTTGTCCAAGTTGAGAACCCCTTGGTGCACTTCTTTCTATTTTCGTCATTGGCTGCGCAAGTATCGCGCGGCACATCAGATTCTCATCCCTCGTGCTATGCAATGCAATGCTTCAGCTTGAATTACTTTCCCTCGCTCGGGTATTTGAATGCAACTCAGAACGCGTCATCGAGAAATGAGTGCGTTCTAGTTGTAGAAGAAGCGAACTGGAAATAGAGAAGGCGTTTCGAGTTTTTCTGTTATGTTGAAAGTAGAGGAATTAGAAAATGAGGCGGTCACAAGACGGATTTGATCTTCTCGTGAATGTGTTACACGGTAGCCCGATCACACACTCAGCGCCTTTAAACACCCGTCACATATACGACTCAACAGAAACGTAGCCCGGGTGAAGCCCACGGAGGTTGCTGGTCGAACCTAGGAGCTTACTCTATCACAAGTTCACGGGAACCAGTTAGAATCTCTCCAATGAGGCAGTAGGGCTGAGAGCGCAAGAAGATTCCCTACGAGGAAGTGCAGAACCGCTGCAACAGCGATGTTGTATTCAGGCACCCGCACGCTGGGGAGCAATTCAAATCGCGAAACCTTTACACGATTCAAATGTATCCATCTCGAGCTCACGCCTTCCACGAACGCTTTGAACGAAAGAATGGTGTGCTTCACGTATTCGGAGCAAACAAGGTCTAGTTGACAACATTTGCTCGCGACAGGGATGATGGGAGACGTTACTGGCGCTTGCTCGAGAAAACCCATGGTCAAAAACAGAAAACAGGTGATACCGTTAATCCGGTCAAGCCTCTTACAAAAATCATGACCATTCGCTGCCCTGTCTGCACTCTTTCAAGGTTTAGGCCTCTCATGGTTAGTCCAGCCTTCTGAACAAGATGAGCGGTTCGCCAAGCCACAGCATTTTCTCTCTATTCTGGCTTAAGGCCACGCATCCCCGCCACATAACATGACATTTGGTTCATTACATCTTCTCTGGAACTTCTTGGGGGCAGGCAAGATGACAACGGTGTGCTACCGACCCGCACGTTCTCGCTCATTTTCAAAGAGGGGGGAGGAAACGGAAGAACAAAATGTAAAGGAATCGTTCAAAATCCAACCCCACCGGATGCTGCATATCCTTCGCGATTTTTGAGCTTTCTTTCGGCGGTACCAGTTCTGGGCTGTATGGTGGACGAGGCAGGACTTCCCAGCCCCTACTCCTCAATTTTTTCTAAAATGACTTTCGCGACCCCAACCCGCGACCCGACCCCCAACG
>UZAF01016400.1:12050-37295 GCA_900617895.1 Haemonchus placei | reverse complement strand
TGAGTTTCAGCAGCCGATTCGCCTTGCTTGAAGGCGTAACACATGCAAGCTCGCGAAAGGATTTTTTGGTCAAAATTTCCTAAACTTTTTTTTAAAAGAACACAAAGTAGACATAAACAAAAACATCAAAAGATGCACAATAAAAATCTCTTTCTGATAGACAAAATTGTTTAGAAAAATCATGTATAGTAGGAGAGATAAATGAACAAATTCAACGCGCTTCCCTTTCCGAACAACCTAGTAATTACTGGGGTGTGGGTACTTTTTCCCAAGAATGCATCATACCGTCGCAACGGATCGCGCTTAGTCGCGTGCTATGAACGGAAAGGTTGGAACTCCCGCTGGATGGATGTTGTAGTCGCCGCGTAATCATGCCACCATCGTCATTATCTCGAATGCGACGGTGGCGTTGGCGGGATAGGCCTCGCCGAACGCTCATTGTCATAGACCCAACGCAAAACCTGGAGGCGAGTGGCTCTAGCGTTATTAATTAGAGACCATTGGTAGAGATCTTGCACCCCACCCACCCCTTAGAAGACGAATACATTGCTTAACTTTCGAGAAGAAAGGGCTCGCTGTTAACACATCAAGATGGGCGATTGAAGGCTTGAATATCGCCTTCATTCATAGAGCGTTGAATGTGTTTCGAAGAAACAAGAAATCTGCGAGACGAAATGGGTACTCGTACTCACCTGGAAAACAGGCCCTAAGCGAGCGGTACGGGAGGATTCAGAGCAGTCGCCGTGCTGGCTGTATGTATAATATTATAGATGTTCGCGAACGGCGAATTAGATTGACCGTGTTTCAAAGCCACCGGTTGCGATAATTCGTGTACGAGAGACTTTTCTCTAGCAATTCCCTTTCTGCACGTTGTCAGCTTGCCTATCTACCTTCCACACAAAAGTAATAATAAATAAAGGAAGAAGGAGGAATATAAAGGAATAATATTAAGTGAGGCAGGCAGTAGTAAAGCCGAGTAGTAAAGAGTCCAGCCTCAGTCTGTACTCAAATGAACCATTGTTCGACTCCTGCCTTTACGAGAAGCATACTCTTCAAAATAGGAGTTGGTCTCTGGTCAGGCCCAGTTTGGCGGAGGTCCCTCTCAACGGATTAATAAAGGCGGTCAACAGATATCTATTTCTTCAGTTATTTATTCATGCACTCCGATAGGTGCATATACACCCAGAAGGTCCAAAAATTGAGCGATAAGGCTAGTACGTCACACGAAGTGGCGCAGGAATCTAATGCCTTCAGACGACACGCTGGAAAAGAGCAAATTTCAAAGAAATTGGCAAATTTCAGAGAAAATGGGAAAGGTGTCAAGCTTCACAAAAACGGAGAAGACAATAAACGAATGTGTAGCCTTAGCAGTTGCGGAGTTTCTCAAAAACAGTATTTCCGCTATCAGTATGCTCAGCTGACGAGGATGAAATTAACCACGTAAGAGGAGTACTTAGACGTGTCCTCACTGCACCGGGCTGCTCTGAATACGATAAAAGAACAATCTTACTCGAGCCCTGACGATGTCATCAAATCATCCTGCAAGGGGACTATAACCATAGGGAGTCATGTGAATGGCCAGTAACGTTGGGACTTGAGAGATTCACGATAGTGAGAAAAGAGGAACTAAGGACGAATCTTTCACCTGACCACAACCAACGATCAACGATCCTGCAGCCTACAGCTCGATCTTTGAGAGAAATGGGGAACTCAAAAGCAAGCGAATATAACTCAAAGTAAACTAGGAAAACAGATGGAAAAAGGCCATGTATTCACGAGAACATCCTTAAAACTGTCGAAGATGAATTACTACAGAATGATGAATATTCAGCAACGCGGCACAAGTTTCCTGACAGACACTGCCATCGAACTTCCCAAGGGATCAAGGGCGAGAAAGAAGAGGAGGATCCAGTGGTGGGAGCTGCACCAAGTCGAAAAAGAAATCTCAAACAAGAAGCTGTTTCCCTATACTACACGGAAACAACTACACGGAAACATGCACATTGGACGAGAAGCTCGATGCTCGAAAAGGAGAGCAGTTCATTGCCGGCCACCCAAAGCGCGGCAGCGGGCTACTCAAGACATCGGACTAGTAACGATTGCGAGGGACAGTGACGGCCTATCCTAAAGGCATAGTTCACGACAAAAATGGTTCCTACGACTCCCTCCTACGGTTTCGCTTTTCGCACCAGGCCTCACACATACAGCATGCAATCAGCTGATCGCCTGTTTGTGAGGTGATGTTTTACTCTAATTCTGTTTGCTGTCTGATATTCTTTTTGCTGCTGCGATCATTCTTCTAGTTCTATACCTTAAGAGTATGGAAAAACGGACTTTTCTCACTGTAAATATTGTTTTTGTTAAGTCATGCTTAACAGTGAATGAATTTGGAGCGATGTTTGCATAGTGTAGTTACTTTTCGCACCGGGACCCACATACCGGTGCAGATGACACGCATTGCATAGCTCGTCCACACAGCCCTTCTACTTCATTTTCTGGTCTTGATGTCACCCAGCCGCTTTTAACGGCTTTTTCAAAGTCTTTTAAGCCCTTGGTAACAAACATCGCTTCGCGTGCTTTCTTCCTCAATCGCACTCTTCTCTGTCTTCACTATCATTTTTCGTCATGATCTGGATGACCCAAATTATCGTGATCTGTGCCTTCAAGCAGGCTCTATGAAGCCAGGGGCGGGCGGAAATATACAATACTTTAACAGGTTCCTAAACCAAAGAGTCCATCGTGAAAGCAGCAGCCATTTCAGAGCGATGCTGGCCCCATCTCACACTAACAGGGGATAAGGCCTCATGAGCAATAGTGAAGATGAATGTAGAGAAAACAGCTGGTCCATAAGGAATACCAATCGAGACATGGAAAACGTTATGAAAGCGCGGGATCGCAAGGATCACTCGATTCCTGAACGCTACGACTTCTGAAGGAAGAATCCCAGATGCCTGAAGGAGCAGCGACGTGGCTCCCATTTCAGGAGGAAGGGGGACGCGATGGGGCTTCCTACTACAGGTGTACTGCTCACAAGATGAAACTGTACGGAGGTCAGTCGACTCAAGAATGAGGGAAGTGATCGAGCTCACAGGAGCAATTCTGCTTCAAATCAGGAAGTTCTGCAACTTATGCCTCTTCAACATCCTCACAGTTGGATAAGCTTTGCAGTAACATTGAGGAAAGCGTAGACCGTGCTACTTAACCCACCCAATCTGGAGCAAGCTTTGGAGTGCCTCTCGCGACAAGTCTTCTGGATGCGCTTCAACAACGATGCGTTTCGGAGCATCTCATCTCGCGAGTCTAGGACGTGTGCGATAACTCCAAGACAGTCTACACTTCTCCTACGGCTTGACAAAATTGAGGACGTCAAATAGGGGCACAACAGCTCTGAGTTAGGCTTTGACCTCATTCCTTTTCCTGCTTACAATGGATGACAATACAAAAGGGCTCATAGACTACTAAAGACCATCTTTCACTTTGGTAACGCTGTTCTGATGGCGAAGAGCAGGCAAGAACTTTAGGACAAGCTACAGAAAAGGCAGAAAACGCCAGATGGGAATGAATTCCGGCTGAGTGTGGAAAAGACAACCTCTCAGCTCTGGATATACACGGAGTCAATCATAGGCTACCTTGGAAAAGCCATCGGAAGGGTACAGGGGTTCCAGAGTATCGTCTGCGGGCGACGGTGCCTTAGGACGCTCAAAGAAAATGTGCCGTCTAGTGGTGGAGCCCACGGTGCTGTATGACAGCGAGTGCTGGTCCGTAAGCTAAAAACATGAGAGGAATCTTGACTCCGCTGAAATGAAGATGCCCAGATTGGCGTGCAACAAAACGCGAATGCACCGGATGAAAAGCGAAGACGTCAGAACGTTTACGCGAACAGTCACTGTTCAGGTGAAGTTAAGAGAGCAGCGTGTACGGTACTTCCAACATGTACTGGGAAGGTTGCAGAAGTATCCGATATGGGAGGCATTAGAACTTGAGGTTAAGGAGAAGCGATCATGAGTAGTCCCATAGAGTAATCAAGGAGAACCTCACCGAAATTGAGTGACACAGAAGATGCTCTACGCTAGATGGAGAGAACTGGAGACGGCTTATGAGATTCGCGAACTCCGCGACGGCTTGGGTTCACCTCCAAGGAGAAGAAAAAGAAAAAAGAGGAAAATAAATAAAAACAAACCCGATAAAAGGCACATCTCATCAAGACGAAATTATCGCCACAATTGTGAAAAAAGGAATTCAAAAACTCGAAAAAGTTGAACTCGAAAGCACAGTCCGCGCATTATTCTCTAGGGTTCCCTTTTGGAACCAATGCCTGGCTCACAGCACACAACTGTGCCACATGAAACATTTCCAAGCCGATAAACGGCCTGGAGAGGGTGCGCGGGCCAGAAGCCCAGCTTCATTTGTAGCTACACCTTAAAACGGCCGTTCTTAAGAGCTCTGTAGTGGCACTACCATTCACGGTAGAGCTTAATGGTGATTTGATTTGATTTCATTACATGGGCGCTATACCCATCTGGAGAACCACAGAAAAACAAAAGATAGCAAAGCACGCAGAACAGAATTCGGTACAATAAACAGATAAACACATTAATGAAATGCGCAATCAAAAACACATATCAAATAAATAGTGAATAAGGAGAAAACAACAGAAAATTAAACAACACAGGGCAATTCAAAGAAAAAGTAGTGACCAAGAAAATAATGAAAAGGCTAAAACAGATGTCGGGCAACTAGTCTCCGAAATGGAGCAAAACTTATAGGCAAGCCTCCCCTCTCAACGAATTTATTGAAGGTAGACCCAGCTCGATGGCAGAAAAAATTTACTCGAAACCTGGTTCTAGATCTGGGAATAAAAACCGTGGCATTCCCGCCACGAGTGCGATGATTACTGGCAGAAAAGAGCTTGCTTTTGTCAACAGATATCTTATCACAGAGAATTTCGAATAGAACAAATAGGTCATTATTTTATGTTGTTATATATGTTGCGAATTGGTCTCGGTCCCGAAAAGGTGTGGACACTTACTCCATCAAATTTCTGGAGATTTTTTTTGGGTTTTCCTTGTTTTTCCTGTCGATAAGCAACTGTTCATCATTGCAGGCAGAGATTCCAAAGGTGGTCCACTGAGACCATTGTATTGCATATGATCAAAAGCATTGTCGTAAAATTTGAGATAATCCACATTGTTACAGAGCCAGGAATGGGTCGCGTGGTCATTCATACCCATCATCAGTTGCTAGCACCATAAATCTTCACAATATTTATCATGGAAGAATTCACTGCTCCAAAAAGTGTTTTTGTTAGATCGCCCAGATGCGCACTGAAACCCTCGTATCCACAAGTGCCGTAGTGGGATATCCTACTTATATAATCTTCTAGGGATATCTTTTGGTGTGTTTCTGTGTGTATGTATGAGTGTGTGTGTCTGACGGAAAATTCATAAATTCTACCCCACTGGGCTAAGAGCACTCGAGGTAGGGGTACAGTCCGCAGGATAGGAACACTTTCAGTAGGTGAACGGAACTTACTCCGACGAAAAGGGGCGGGATTTGCGCGAAATGAGTGTTTGAGCGGGAATATGTAACTCCTGTTCTCGTTGGAGTGTCAAATGTGAGGTTGTGAATACTATGGTAGGTAGGACGACCAGACTCCACCTAAGGAGGGGGAGGAAGGGGAGCGGGACCTGCGCGAAAAAAGGAAAAAAGTTAATTTTGGCCTCAAGCGCTCATATTAGGTAGGAGTACAGGAGGCAGGATGGAACACTTATGGTAGGTGATAGGAAAAGTCTCCGTAAGAGGGGGCGGAGTGTGCCCTATCTCATTAAATTCGCCCAGACTTATTGAAAAAGTGAGAGGAATGAACCAATTTACTCAAACACATAAGTTGAGCAGAACTCCGTCACCGAAGTGCGTCCTCTGTGTGTGCGTGTGTTTGGCCGAAAATTCTCATTTCCTGCTGTGTTTTTCAGACCTCCAAACTCGGAGGGGACGTAGGCGATAGGCCATTTTACACGAGAAGCTTGCCTATCTCGCCAGCTTGAGACTCCTCCATTAACCATTCAAGCTTATATACACGAAGCTTTTAAAAGTTGGTTAAAATCTTCAACTAATCAGAGTCGTGGTTGTATGAGATGGAGATGAGTCATTTGAGATAGAGATAAAGACGCTGAAATGGGTGTTTGGACGAGATTTCAGTCGTGTGTAGTTGCGTAAATATAATAGTTCGCACAATATCCCTGCCCCCAGAAATTGCTCACCACTATGGCTCAGGGTCTCAAATGACTAGCTGTTTGAGTGTTCTGCATATGTGCTCTACTGCGAATATTGCAGCCTCCACAGGGCATTTAAGCCACGGCTGTCTCGGGGTGTGGTCAGCTGCGCTACCAATCTTTGAGCCCTTATTGCGCTCAATCTAGCCTCTTTTACGAAGCGACATCGCCCCATCATGTGGCAACCTTTGAAGGGATAAATTTGTGAATCTCTGAAATCGTTTTCACAGAAACGAAAATTCAAAACGGCACGGATTCGTCTAAAAGGGGTTTTGGGCAAGGACACGGGGAGTACGCGAGGGTGGGTGTTGGAGAAGCTAAAGTTTTACTGCAAGAGCCGAGTGCCCGTACTGAAATTCCCTTTCTGTATCATTTTTATCGAGTGCTGTGCAATAAGATGCAACAGTCGAATTCAGGATGAGCAGTACAGACGAATTACACAGAGATGAAAGCTGGTCTCGAAATCGACATCACGCCTGTACACCTTCCTCTGTCACGTAATGGCTACTGAATACAGCAACCAGCACATGCTACATAAGCCAGGAAACAGATTCTTCAGTTTGATTGTTCCATCAGTGTCATGATAAACGGTCTCTACAGTTCTTTAGCAATAGGTGTGTTTAGGTAGAAAATCTCCCAAAAATTTTTCTATCGAATACTGTGTAGTAAAGACAAAAGTGGAACTGAGGAGAGCTCTCTTCCTCAGCTTGACTGTTGTATTCACTGCAAGTATTCGATAAAAACGAGTAGTACGAGTGGTAACGTAGTACGGACGAGTTATTTAGAGATTAGAATTGGTCTCAAAAACAACATCACGCTAAAACAACTTTCTCTGTCCCGTAGTTGCTGCTGAATGAAGCAACCAAGTGGTGCTCTACGAGTGGGCCAGGAAATAGAATTCTTCAAGTCGATTGTTCAACTCTCGTGATAAACCTCCTCCATGAAGGTGCAAGTTTTAGATTCAACTAGTTCCACATCTCCCCTCAAAAGAACTTCTCTGCTTATAGAAAGCGCGAATACCTTACTTCAGAACATCTCGAATGTTCTGAATCATTCACCGCTGTAGGGAAATGCAACTAGGAAATAACAGGTAACAAGACGATAGCCAATTATTATAAGAAAGTATGACGATAAAGACAGCGATTCAGAACTCGTTCTCTGGAAATAGCAATTGAAATCTCACTCAACTGTTGCCCCAGTATTTCTCAAAAACTGGTCAGCAGCTCTTTGATTTCTGCTTCAATTCTGGTTAGCTTAATTGTTCTGGGGCTTAATCAATTGACGCCCTAGCGAGGTAGTTCAGGAAGTGGATGATCACGAACTGGGAATCCCTCGAAAAACTGATCTCTCAGGCAGTGAAGGTTCTTGAAACTTTTTAAGATCGTAAGAATGTGAGTGGTCCATCGTTCGAAAGGGATTTCAGTCCGAAACCAAAGAAGTTTGATAACATGGCTTTTGCAACGGACTAGATTGTGTGAGCGCTTGAACAGGTGAGGGACAGGATCAACGAGATTAAAAGTCGGAACTCCAGAAATTTGCAGAGGTATTCGAGAAGAACAGTGGAGACGAGCTTCCGCCCACCTACTGGACAATAACACTAATCCCCATGTGGCCAAAGAGACATGTGAAAAGTTGGAGGAGTTAGGCTGGGTACTGTAACCCGCACTCCCTATTCCCCTGACAATGTACCCTCGGACCATCATTCATTTCGCCCCTCAAGGCCTTCTCAGCTAGGGCAAATTTCCCAAAGCTGGCCATTCGGAAGAAGGAGGGGGTGCTGGGTTTATTTCGACTACTGGTCCTCTCACTTTACGCCGTACTGGGATAAGGGTATAGCTCACCTATGTAGCCAGGTGGTACCTTTGACAGTAACAATGATGATTACATTGTTGAATGAATCCCATTGTTTGCTGAATAAATAATGATGAGTATAAAAAATAAAACAACAAAGGAAGTCAAACAGCTCGACACTTTCCTACCAGCTTTACATATCTATAGGTACAACAGCTTGGAGAAGTATAGTCCGAATTTTTTGAATATAACCATCTGCTCCAAGTGTCAAAATGGTTCTATATGGTAGCACACCTTTGCGACAATGTAGAAAAGTATGAGACATTTGTTTCTAAAATTCTACTACGACCGAAGTTCGAAATTATAGTAAGCGGTCTTATCACAGAATGTGATAAGGGAGATGGATACTGATTCCCGGAGAGGATGATCGTTGTCGAACACTCACCAGTAAGGCCAACATTTAATATTTCACTGACAAGCGAATGAAAGCCAGGAGATAGCCGTCTCCCCCTGAGGTACAACATAACTTTGCTAATTAGACCATGAGATTGGAAGAACTAAAATCGAGGGTTCTCCTACACCTAACGAATTCCTAGAACATCGTCTCAAGTCGCTATCGTATACTTTGTTCATTGTCAAGGAAAATGAACTTCCTTCAATTTCGGAAAATTGAAAACTAGATTGCCCAATTGCTTGGCCCAAAGATTACAGAATTCCTCCATGGTGAAATTGAATTTCTGCTGAGAATGTTGTGAAGAATTGGCCTGCAAAAGCAAATCGTTCGCTCAGTATGCCCGTCATCAACTCGGTGAAACAGATGCCTAGAAAAAAGTTGCACAAAGAAACAAATTCTATTCCAGCAATCTCCCAATATTCCTAACTTTAGAAGATTTCAGTGTTCTACAACTACCAAGAAACACCTCGGGTGATGTTTCCAATTTATGATTAATGTTATTTATTCAAACATTCGTAATCTGGCAGTGTGGAACGACTAAGAAGGAAATATTTGAAATAGTCTTCAAGAAGTGGTGCTCTTCGTGTGTCAGGGCTAATCTAAGCCAGCATATCTAGTAGTCAGTACGAGTCTTCCTTAATAGGAAGCAAACAGGAGACGAGCGATAGCTTTGCAGCTGATTCGGCTGGGTATTTTGCAATGACTCGAACGGCATGCCGCGCTTGATGCACCTGCCGCGCCTAATCAGATTTAACTGAGGTAACTGTATGATGGTAATTGTTGAGGACCGCACACGATTCACCGTAATTTTGATCCCCGAGATTTTTCTGACGAAAGATAACTGGTTGTTGCGAAACTTGCTAGCTTTATCTCCTCTCTGTTCCAAACCCGAAGCAACAGCTCTTCATCCCTTGTCAACTGAGAACTGTCTCGCTGAAAAGGCACAGACCAAAAAGAGGGTAGTGCGGATCTTGATCACAATGGCAACCCCGAAACGTAGTTTGGAACAACCACTACACACCTTCCGGTACGGAAATGAGATGCGGTCACTCGGTCTTTTAGCCGCTTCCGCTTAGTGGAAGAATGAACACGAAGTGTTCTCTCCCATTTCAAAGGCGTACGACGGACATAGCGCGGATTTCCTTGCCATCTTATATTATAATAGTACCTAACTTTCCTGAAAAATTCTGGGTGAAGCGTTCTCCCCAGTAGAGAATTCCCAAGGTTCGAGTTGACTATTTTGCTTATCGCACATCAGCAGAGTGGATTGTTATAAAATACTAAACGACTGTTATAGAATGATGAATATAAACTTTAGACGCGCCATGCACTTCAGTCCCGATTTATGGTCGTGGAGAAGTTTCGATGGAGCATAAGCGAAGATTAGTTTTTTATTTCAATTGGAATCTGTTTCACTTCAAAACGAGCTCATGCACTGCCCTATTCCTAGATTCGTAGTCCCTTCCAGCGCTTACTTGGCCTACGTACGTAATTTTAGTGGGTAGCAACAAAAAATGAACTTTTGTCTCGGTGGGTAGGATGCCTACTAGCATGAACTTGGTAATTAAAGAGGTTACTGAAAATTTGGGCTTGATATTTTTAGAAATCTAATAAACGACAATTGGACACCATTCTAATCATCAGCCTTTTTCGATAGGTAATTAAATAAGAAAGAAAATATAAATCAAATGATGAAGGGCTCTAGCCTGAGTTCTGGACACTCCTTCAGCAGTCAGTAAGATAGTATGAAGCTTCTATTCTGCTAACTTTTGGAGGTATACTAGCTGTCACGGGAAACACGAGCGAACAATTTCGTGAATATATTTGAAGAATATTTAGTGGATAGTTTAGTTGATTGAAAAAAATAGTTCAGCATCCAGAAATACATCAAAAGCGATTTCAACAGTGGCTTTTAGCCTAACTCGATGCAGTTAAATAAGCATGTAGACTGGACGCAATTGGAGTGTGGTTTTTCCAAAATTATAAGTTCGAACCCACACCAAAGAAGAAGATTTATTCTCCAGGAAGATAAAGTTATATGCCAGCTAAAGAAAAAGGTCTGACGCTTTCTGTGTTTTTAAATGTTTTACCTATGCATTCTGCCTAATGCTGTCTACCTACCTTCAACTATCCACGTAGGGAGGAATGAGATCAAAGCAACTCAGCCCTGAGCAATAGAACGATTATTTTCCAGGAAGTCTCTAGCGAGGCTAATGAACTAGAAGGCTATTTTTGTTGACTGCTCTTGTTCGCCACACTTCGCAATGCAAACGACCATTCTCAGTCTACGACTTAGGCCAGGGCGCTTTTTAATGTGGGGCTAAGAGCCAACCTAGGAAAAGTTCTACGAATGAACGTGCAGCAGTTTCAGGCATCGTACACATGCAAATGCGCATTTTCACAGATATTCCAGCAATTTTTTTCAAGCGGAAGACAAGGCGACTGCATGACACACTAGTCTTGTCTTCCGAAACGAGATCTTATTGGTAGGGTGATGAAGCAGGGATGATAAATGGATCTTGTTAGAATTGCCCGCAAAGGCGAGCAGAAAAAAACGAGCAAAACCTTCAAATCGTGAGTAATGCTACGAGAAAGGAGAATCAACAGCTTATCTCCGAACCGCAGAGTAAGAAATTCCAATGACAAAGCGGCTGTAGCGTTCTGTGAAATCGCTAGGGAGGCGCGACCAATGCCAAACTGACGACCGGAAATTTTGTCGATGGCATGTGAATTGAACGGGAAAACCGAATCGATGTGGGAGACCGATGAACGGCCCTGGGAACAGCTTCAATGAATTCCAAGCTGATGTAGGAGCAAAGGCTGACGTTACTGGGCCAGGGAGATTTTTTAGGTCAGAAAGTACGTCACAGGAAGCGGTTAATGACATTGAAGGTTGCAAAGGAGATAATTTGAAAGAGATGAAAGAAAAAGTAACGATGTTAGTTGGAAGTCGTAATGGGAAGAAAAAAACTATTGAGGACATGCAGTATGAAAAGGAATACCCCACTTTGGTGAATGATTGGGGGTAATTTCGTGGACTGCAAGCTCCGATGGGTGTCACAAGCGTGGCCTAGTGCATCCGGAATGCTGAGTAGAGGTAAGGTCAGTGCTAAACACTGAGTAAGCCTGTGGTAGAATTTCTAAAAGGTGCAGTGACATGAGAGGCGGGTTCCAAGTTGTTGGGAGCCCGTATAAGTGCAGGAATCCCTAAGATGTAGTCCTTTGGTCAATTTGCCCTCCCGCATGCATTTAACTATTTTCCGCTCTTGGTGAGTGCAGACCGACTCTGAGAGGGGGAAANAAATAATGAAATGCGTACGCTTCTTCCTAGTAGGCTGGAACGATCTGGAAAGGGTACTAATTCCACTGATAGGAAGGGTACGGATGGCATTGCTAAGCCTGCCTGCAATGGGTTTTTGTCTTGCCATTATTATTTTGGGCCTATTACCATGATGATATTCGCAATGGAAGTTAAATGCAAATGAATCAGTGCTGTACAGAACGAAGGCTACTTCAATGGCTGAACAAAATCGAATGCAAAGCGATTTTGCGCGAAAATAAAATGCATGGCGTATTCCCAGTCATGGGCGCAGGTTGTGTAGTGGCAAGTAGCGCACTATCTCACACGCACGAATTCGAATCCCGGATGGACGTCCGCTGGAGTGCGGTGGCGCATCCCTCAGACGGGATTGATTGACGCCCAAAGACATTATTCTTTATTCCTACAGCACTTTTCAGTGGTACTCACCGTAGTACTACACTGAAACCAGGCCCTGCCAGTGCAGTCTTCGAAGGCTTGGTGTAAGAAATGCAAGCTCGAAGGACCATTTATGGATTGCTACAAGGCCTTTCCTTTCACCGAGAGACTTTCAAAGTTGCACACAGCAAATACACTTTATTCAATTTCGGACCTATTTAAAAACGAAGACTCTAAATCGTCCGCTAGCAACCTGAAGGAAGCTTGAAAGAAGTGAAGTGAAAGATTTTAGAGGCGGAGAACGACTCGCTAATCAATCGCTCGAAAGTATTGGAGGGAAATTTATTTAAAATCGAGAATCTCCCAACATGGAATTTATGTAGGAATTTATTCTACTACTATTGATCACAGATACTCAATGCAATCAGCTACGGGGCAATATGGATCACCGTTGGAACCCAAGATCACGTTGTTGGCTGCTTCTGATCGTCTAGTTAACCACAAAAAAAGAAGGGATATTGCATTTTTATCTCACTATGTGAACGTTGTTTACATAAGAGGGGAGGTGGTGTAGTGCCACGAAGCGCACTATCATACATACCTTTCCGAGAGCCAAATTCTGAATCAATAGTCGCCCAGTGAACCAGGCCTTAGATTGCTTTTGGATAAGTTGGTATTTACAAATTCCACAGATGTGAACCTGGAAAAACGGTGGAGTAGTGCTATATGGCGTACTCAGGGATCAGTTGCGAAGCATGACTCAGGGATCAGTTGCGTGTTCCATATCCGTCCAGGCTGACTGAGCCTTTATTCCAGGATAAGTCATTGTATGGGTTAAATACGAATTGAATGCCATAATGATTACGATTCTGAATGGAAATCGAATAAGATGGTGCATTATTAGGGCGGAAATGGTCGACTATGAGGAGAATTTAAGATATGAACTTTGTGAACTTTAATTTGAATGTGTAGGCTGCTTCATGGCTCTATGTAGAGAGCAAGTACATGCCACTTATCACTCTCACTAGAATGCCAATGCAGGAAATTAGATATTTTAGAAGCTCGCGCGACGATTGCGGGAACCTTCTGACCTTAGCAGCAGAATTTTTGTATTTTCAAATAATCAGGGTGACACATAAGATGAGCAAATCAGAGACTCAGAGATAGGAGATTCCCGTTCGTCCTTCCAACATTATTATAAACTCGGAACGTTTGAACCAAAATATATCTTTACCAACTTCCTTTCGCATTAATGGCTTTTTATTCTATTCTGAAGGGAAACCGAACACCCCTGTAAAGGTTTGTAGCCAGTTATATACTCGAGTTCATAAATCTATTTGTGAACCTTAGTGAGCTGAAGCCCTAGATTTGTTCGCCTTAATAATATTGTATTTCTTATCACAGCTTATAAAGGGCAGCGTGGAATATCAAAAAGATCGATCGAACCATTCAGGATGCGCCAAGCATTCAACTAGATTTCGAATTCGTAGATTCTTCTAGGCACATCTTTTACTAATACAATAAGGTACGTGGAAGTTTCATGTTAGTCAGGTTTTTGGCCCTGCTACAAGGACGTGACACCAATTAACCAACAGAAAGGAACGAGTGTGCTGAAAACGGAGATTGACTGAAGTTGGAGGCATGGGCTGGCTGCAAAGCTTCTTTAGATGGGACAGTAGCAATTACCGGGCAGTTATTGGACGGCTTCTCTTCCATCCCCTCTCCTTATTGACTACTTAATGTGATTGTGGAAGAGTTGATGGGTAAATACATGGGCTGCGCCTCTGATGCATTAGCATCCATCTGTGGAAGAATAGGTTCAGCCCACTTCTTTTTCCACATGTCTACGTCGCAGTTTATTCTAACAGCACATTATTCTGAAGGTAATGGAGCATGAGCTCAACGCCACGTTAAGGAAGTGGGTCATGTCGAAAACATCCTTCAAGAAAAGAACCGGCCTACACAATAAGGAGGAATCGCGGAATAAAAGGGAGTGTATGAAAGGCGTTAAGTTATAGCTATCGTATTTATTTGGAAATTTGTATTCACACTGAGTCAATGTATAGAACCTACCTTACCCTGTGGTAGGTATAGCCTAGAAGTCTTCAAACGTTAATCAATACCGCCTGAGGGATGCACTCTGCATGCGACTTTCGTTCAAATTTTGGTGGTGTATTGAATGGCCGATACAATGACTAACGGTGCCCAGCTGATTGACAGGTCAGTGCTCACATCCTCCCAGACGAGGCTGTTAAAAATCGAACGACCCTAAATGGATGGAAGGCTTAGTTGGCAAAGGCGAGACTCAATCAGGGATTCGATTCCCGGAGAATGCGTGTGTGATACATACAATACATAGTGCGCCATCCACTTCCACAACTTGAAGGGCAGTTTGCTAAAATAAATTCGATGGGTTGAGATACTTTTTTAAAAGATAGATCTCTCAAACTGCTTTAACCTGTGCCACAAAAGGCAGGCCCCAACATTAAGTCAATGGTTACACAAAAGTCATCACAACAGTTAAGTTTACTTAAGGTGATGGATGAATAACCCTTCTAAGTAAAATATCTTTTGGATGCTATTGGAGACTGCTGAAATAGGAAAAACAAGGGTAAATTATCATGGAGCTGACTGAGAGAACATGATGCTGAAAGAAGTGGACTGATAAGACCTTCCAAATCTGATCCCAGACGAGCCATCTCAAGGAAATGGTTCCACGACGATTACTGTCAGTGATTAAATCTCCGTCCTATGTTAAAAGAATGGACCATTTCATTTCCATTCGGAAGCACAAATGGTGAAAGCCATTTCCGTTTATGATGGGGGAACCCAACGTCTAGGTCAGTGATTTTGTCCACAACATCAGCTCCCCTGAACTACATATTGTAGCTGCAGAGGTGACAAGATCACGTTGGTTTATGGCCTGAGCCTGCTGCTCTCGAACCTATTGGCGGGTGTGATGCAGCGCCTGTTCTGTACTTTACTTTCTTCAATGACCCCTGAAGGAAAAAAATTTATGCCATAGATACAGTAAGAATATTGCGTTCAATCGGAATCCGAGTAAGGATGGCATATGCTACAACGGAAAAAGGTAATTTGTAGCTTCATTTGATAGCGATTCCACTAACTTACTGAGAGATAGGGGTCCTAATTGTTCCTTACCTTGAAAACAAAGGGTATTGGTTGAAGATTTCGCTGGATTACCTAGCAAAAAAAGATTTCATGAAAATTAAAATAACAATTCACCTACTCCCACATCATAGTTCTCCATTTGTAGTTATAGAAGGAGACCGTTTTTAGAGAAAACTCAGAGAGGTAGGATGGTGGTTGTTTGTGGGGAGGCTTTTCTGATGTGCAGAGAAGCAAAATGTTAGAGCAACGAATTCCCATTGTTTGGCTCCAGAAGGCTTCTGAGTAACATTTGCAAACAAACTGCCATTCGCGAAGACGGCTTAGTGACGAAGAACGATGTTTAGTATCGAATTATTGGTCCAAATTATGAAATTGAAAGATAACGGATTACTGGACATCAAGGACATTTGCACCTCGGAAGAGACATTATATGGGCCAGATCCAAATCTGATCCATTAAATGTCACGAGAAAGTTGAGATAAATCCGGGAGCATAGCAACATCGAGATCAAATCCTCTTTTCAATCTTTCGAGCGATAGCAGATGGCCTCCGCTCAAAATGGAAAAAACTCTGGTTCATTCGGATAGATTGGGTATCGAAATCAAAGCCTCTTTCCAGGGAATAGCAGAGAAGCTCGGCTCTTATTGGCAAAAGCTTGGTCTATTTGGATTCGGACAGATTAAGTTATCCGACGGGAATAAGTAGAAATCTAAATGCGAACAGTTTCAGAGTTCCATTTTTCCGAAAATTAGTTACCGAGAGGACGTCTTTTCGCAGTCAGATATGAAATGTCATAGTAACTGGTACAATTATACTAAAATGACCTACAACAAGCAAAAAAAGGTCCACTACAGTCAGGTAAAGAACGAGTAGATGACAACTTTTTAGCACAAAAAATTACCGGAATGTTTATCCTGTACACCTTTGACGTTTTTCAGACATTCTGAGAATGAGAATGAAGTCGTCAGAACTATCATTCAAGATAGATGATTATCATCTGAGACTTGTCGAAAGTAAGGATTACTAAGGTCTGAAGGAAGTCGTCAATCGCAACATGTGTAACATTTCGAAGTGTAAATAAAAGTTTCATAGATGACCGATTGCAATATGATCTTATATTACACGTGAGGAGGATTACTTGCAGCTATGCATTAACAGCGGTGAGCCAACGTAGAGGGAGGCTAGTGTAATCGGCAGTGAGTCAAAACAATTGTCATAAGACATCTACAACAGGCTGACGACTTATTGGTCATTTTAATGATCTCGGAGGCTGCAGTGGTGGCCACGGATGACTATAACTATAATAAAATGGAAATGATTCAGAAGTGGCTCCTAGGAATTTCTCAGTAAAGCTGAGGTAATATCAATGGGCAGCACTTAAACTTGAAAATCGTGGGCTGAAAATGGTCCGTCAACGCAAGATAGACTTATGGGAGCAGCACCAGTTGGCACAGTTGAAAAGAAGGAAGCAGACTCAATGATAACGAATAAGTGGTAACTCAAATTCCGAGGCCTCAAGAGAGCGAAAACCAGGTGAAAGCAATTTATAAGATAAGAGTGGGAAGCAACTCCTAAGCATAAACCATGAAAGAAAGACGTTCGTGATAAAATGATGAAAAATGATCGAAGGAAATTGGAGTCAGTAGCAACAAGCGAAAAAAAACTGCTAGTTTGATTGTTCTGGAGAACTCTTCTCCTGCAATTCCATTTTCCATTACGAACCAGAACTTGAGAAGAAATAGATTCATTGTAAGAGTGAATGTGATTAACAGCAACAGAGAGGTTTTTTGAACTTTGTACACCCTTTGCTGACTGCTTATGATAAATATTGAAGTATCGCTCATGGGAACTCAAAAAGATCATAGTCATATATCAAGGAGACGCTTTTCAATCTTGGTTTCATAGTGGAACACAGTGGCGCCATCTGATTCCCCACATCCATAGGTGAAACTCTCACGGTTGTGGTGATGGTGGATGAGTGGGCTGATTGGACAATATTGAGCCGAGAGGAAAAGGGAGAGATTTGTGCATTGTTTGACACACTGCGTGGTGAAAGGCTTCTTTCAGTTCCTCTCGAAAGCTCTGAATTCAATCAAATGCACAAGGATAGGCACTTCTCCTCCAGCGATTTCACCAACTCCCTAACAGAAATTGCCCATACTGCGATCGGGGAGGGTTTTCAAAAGCAGTAAAATCTGGACGAGTACATGGCTTTAAGATGCCATTTTCTCTTTCTTTCATTGATCTGCTTTATCCTGGGCTGGTGCGAATTCACTTGTCAGAGGGAGACATCGTGATGAAGGTTATTCATCGAAAACAATGCCCCATTCATAGCAGCAGATATCTTGAACCAAGCAAGGATGGTCTATTTCGACTTATTACCAAGGCTCGGATAAATAACGCTTCCACAGAATTAGCCGAAGGCTTTTTGATGTTGGACCAACCAACCAACGCAACCAATTTTGGATACCATTTCTATTGGCCCATGGAGAATTGGCTCAGCGATTAGCAGTTCAGCATAGCATGCGTTTTTCTATCTTCTTCTAAATTATGGTCATATTTCATGACATCATGCTATCGTTCCAATTCAGATAACGTTCAAATGTCAGGGGAACTGCCAGTCTCCCATGAGCAAGGCTCGCTCACGAAAATATCGATAACTTCGAATTTTTCGAACTTTGAATTCGCGTTGATTTCAAGTTTTCCTTATGATTATAGGAAGAGGTCGAAGTTTTCCGCGTTGCAGTCGTTCAGTCAGCTGTGCTCCTTCCATTTCCAGGAAAACAGTGGAAAATAATGCATTAGCAGTTTTGGTGAAGCCTAACAATGCCTAACGATGGACGGAGGGCCGTCATTTCCGACCACGCTGATGTGAATAGGGTCCAGATAAGAAGTGCGCATGCATTCTCATTGCAAAGAAAGAACAAAAGGCTAACAACAGGTAAAGAAGTTGTGGAGTATGCGACCATCAAGGAACGTTCCCCTTGAACGAGCTAGCACTGTCAGAGGACGAAGATAATCTCTCGAGTTCTGGAGAACGCTGACAAAAATGAAAGGAATGCTTCTTGAAGCATAAACCAAATTCTGGGATAGCCCGGGTTCGGTCTGACGGATCTGATTTATCGGATGGGAAAATGAAGTTTGGTACCGATAGGACGTTAGTAGTACAAGGGTGCATCGGCCACCTTCTTAGTCCAATGGCCCCTTTAGAAGGGAGGAAAAAAAGTTCCAGCAAAGAACCAAACCAACCAATTTTGCATGCCATTTCTTCTCCACACGGAACGAAAGAATGAATTTCTGAATTACCCAATATTGAGTTGTATGTATATAGCCATCTGATTGAGGATCCAGGTAAAGCTACAGCGTAAACTCTAGAATACAACGTCTTGAAATCTTCAAATAACACTGAACATGTGTATTCAAAAAAAGCAAATCAACCAGAGGTCTTAATTTATTCTATGGGTTTATTACTGCGATGGTGAGGAAAGATCAGAGGTCTGCTACACAATGCTCACGGCTTCTTTCTATTCGTAACCTACACAAAAAACAGAAAAAAGTGCGCCTGTATCTTCCGTCACTTATCAAGCCAGTTTGCTTGGAAATGCTGAGTAGGTGGCGAGAGAAAAAAGATCCAGCGGGGTACTTTCCCCAGTTTTTGTCAGCTCTGAAGAACCCCATCATCCAGTCTATGAGAAGGGACTTCAGCAGACAAAGAAGTTGAATTGGAAGGTCACAACACTTCTGAGGAGATTTTTCGCCTATGGTTCCTCTCGCAACGTACATGGTGCTGATATTGCAGTTTGGAAGTCTAATAAAGTCCAAGACAGGAATTCACATGGCTTTCATTTTGCTGGGATTTGTTGCATTTTCTCTACTTTGACTTCGGTATTCGCTGCCGCTACTCAACCTGAGTTTTTTTGCAAGCCCAAACTGGCTGAAAAACATCTTAGTACTTGTACGGTTCTGAATGAAAGTTGTGGGCATGGCGTATTCTGGGACGGATCAATGAAAGCGCAATGCTATTCATCCGCGCCCTCCTTCCACCGTGTAGATGTAGAAGAAAGAGGGAAAAAGAAGAAGAAAGATAGAGAGAATTGCCAAGCCGTCTTCTGAGAAAACAACTTCGCCGTCGGAAAGTCTATAAGAAGGACTGAACCTCGTTTGACTTTGGATTCTGGCTGATTGTCATCTGTCACTACTACGCAATGGAGATTGAGGACCCGGTCACGATTGCGTTATTATTATTGTTTAACACTATGTACGTAAATAATCCACTGCCGATTTGAACAAGGGCTGGTTTCGCTGTCCGATCCTCGACCTTCACAGTTTCTTCCAACGTTGCACTCATTTCAATGGGCACATTAAACAAGAGAAACCTCATAAGGATGTTTTTCAGAGTGCGCGAACTTCATAAAGTCTTTCTTCGGCTGGGTATTCATCAAAACGAAAATATTCCCAAAAAAGGTGTGGACCCTTTGTGAAAACCGCTCATCCAAGAGAATGTTTGATTATGAGGAAAAGGAGAAAGAAGTGATGAGATTTGCAGCTGCCTATTCAGAAGTGCTATAGGAAATATGATCTAATGAACAGAGTTCCAGATCAGAGTTCGCAGACTATGTAAAACCGCTCCCTTGTCTCAGCCTTCTTACGATCTTTCTAAGAAAGAATGGTCCAGTAGCATAGGATTGAAGTTTTATGAGGAAGTTGTGGACTGCCGTATCTTCACAACGCCAGCGTGATTTTCTTAAGCATATATAGCTCAAATAACTCACGAACACTGAGCGGAATTGGGTGAATCTATGCAAGCTCTTTCTAGGAAAGATGTACTTTAGCGCCCAGCCCATATTCCGAATGTATTGAAGGCATTCCCCGACGATTTCATGTCAGTGCCAACCACTGGAAAAAACTTCTAGAGAAAAACAAATTTGGTTATAGACATCTTCGAGGTAATTTCTTCGAACACAAATGCGAGTTTCGACATGAAAGTCCAGTCTTTGTGCGTTAACCAATCCTTCATGAAGGATGCGCCCCGCACTCGACTTCTATTCAAAACCGGTGGAATGCGTATGTGGGCAATAAACTCAGGTGGCCAGCCAATGTGCCAAGCAGTGCTTTCATCCTCCCAGACGCGTTTTATACCAATAAACCGATCTCGGAAAGCTGGAACGCTTGGTTCGCTTAAGCGGGTATCGATCCTGGATTCGAACCCGTGACCATGCATGTGTAATAGGACACCGCTTGCCTTTACATCACCTCCGGCAACGATTGAGATGAGACGTAGCTACCCCTCTCATAAAAGAAGATTCAATCATTCCAAAAACAGAGACCCACTCCATCTGCTCCTATGGCATCCATGCCCAAATCATTTACTGAATACGATAAAGTTCCCGTTTACGCTGAGAACGTTCCGTCACATAAACATGTTCAATATCATCCATGGAATCAACATTCATTTATTCCGCTACTCAGCTGTGAGCAGCAATAAACGTCATCAAAAAACTGAAATAAGGAGAATAAAGAATGTATAAAGTGCCCAACAAATAATTCACATCACAGAAAGTTGCCTGCAGATACTATTGCTTTTTTTCAGCAACCGAGCATGAAGACTGGCTCCCGATGGAGTGGAGAAGTAGTTTCCCAGCGAGTTCCTTCATTGGGAGCGTTTTAAGATAAATATTCATCATCTCATCCCATGGCTAGCTTATTAACTTGGGACTCCAGACCTTCGAATGACAGGGTTCAAAGGAAAACATTCTAATGATGAGCCTAGTACAAATGTGTTCTACGCTAATAAGTTAGAAAGGGGACGGAAGCGGTATAGTGGTAAATGGTGCACTATCTCACAAGCATGGTCACGGGTCCGAATCCCTGATCGAAATCCACCCAGGTCGACCAACCCTTCCATCCCTTCGGGATCGACTAATTGGTACCAATCTCGTCGGGGAGGATAGAAAGGCAGAGTTGTACATCGACTAGCCACCGTAAGTCATAGTATAGGTCACATACGCATATACGTCAATACGGTTCTGAATGGAAGCCGAATGCATGGGCGCATCCTTCAGGGGATTGGTTAACGCCCGAGAACTTCATGCTCTATCCTTTAGAAAGGAGAAAACAGCAAAAGGTAGCCAATAGTAGAATCTGATCAGAACACATTCGCGAAATAAATGAATTACCAAAAGCATCAATGCAAGTTTCCAATGGAAATGAATCGAGATTCTTTAAAAAAATGTATCGGAGGAGGCGAGATAACTTGTGAGTCAAGATGAAGTTTTGTAGAAAAAACTGGCTAAAAACTAGCCGTAATGGCTATTTTTGATACCAGCGTGAAGTTTTATTGAATTGTTGATTAGAATGAACAATCGCCTGTGGGAAACAATGGGAAACAATGAAATGCTATGCAAATGCAACCAACATACGGCTGCTGCTGCTTGCAGCATTTCAGTAGAATGGAACATCGACGAGATGCGCATCCCCATGGGACTTGTCCTTCAAAGAGCGCGGACATCGTAATGATGATGATACGCAGGCGATACGCATTGTTCTCATTCCCTCCGTTAAGGGGCAAATTTCGAAGAACATCATGGGCACATGGCTAGGCCTATAAATTAGCTTTCATCTGGAGCATATTGTCTTAGCTAGACAACAAGGACACAACGCAACCGGTTATGCATATTTATGGAGAACAGTGGAACCCATGACATCAAAGGCTACATCCGTGCTGAGTCTAGGATATTACGGATTGAGGAAAAAAAGCATGTGCACCCCCTGTTGTGAAGAGAAGACACACGGTCGAAATTCTGGTTAATTGGAATTGTTTTCTAAATTGCTTCACCATTAAATTGCTTTCTCCGGATATACGTCGGTGGGAAATAAACGAGAATTGCATGTCCTGACCTTCCATCATTATAGGGATGAGAGGGCTTACAGGATAGGAGAGCCCTGCACATCCAANCAAAAGGGGATCTAAAGATACATACGTCATTGTCAGAACACTGGGCATTTCCCCGAATTGTTGGGTACTTTTGTTCTAAGGGGAGTGTTGGCTACACTTGAAATATCTGACGTTTTTTCACATCATATGTACTTGTGCGGGCGAATGTTTTGCAATGACAAGTGGAGCGCCATTACCCACGCAAAGTCCGTGGATCAAGATCCAGATCGGTACTTGCCCCCAACCCATCAAGCACCAGCTCCCCCTAGGGTGGATTAATCGGTACCAAATTCTTCTGGGAGTATAACAGCATTGACTTGCACATGAGGTGGTTACAGCAAATAATTGTGCAGCTACATACGCATTCAAATTTCCTCTAGGTTTCTGAATAGAAGTCGAATGGTGGATCGAATGGTGGAGTGCAGCTCAAAAACGGAATCGATAGGCACCAAAAGTCTTTTTATCTCTTATCCTTAATGTATTGACGTCCAAAGCAAGCGGACTTTGCAAGAGCTACCCAAGGAGCATGATGGATATGCAGGCATATCTGTATGTGCATTTGAACTTATTATTGAAATGCCCACAAGCGTGTTCGCGAAAGAGTGCTGAAGTGCTGTAAATTATGTAGTCAGACGGGAGCCTACGAGGTTCACATCAGAAGCTATGGGCCAACACTTACAATCGTTTTCTGTTGTTTGCTTCATAGGATTAAAGAGCTGTTTTGAGAGCCTCATATTTCAATACATCGAAGATGAGCAGAGGTGGTATGGCGGCAAGTGGCGGACTTCACACACGCATGATCACGGTTTCGAAAATTCGAAACCCCCCTATGTTGACCGAGACTTACATCCCTTCGAGGTCGGTTAATTGCTACCAAACTCGTCTGGGAGGTAAAAAAAAAACACTGACTTCTACATCGCCTGGCCACCACATTTAATAAGGGACAACGATTCTGAATGGAAGTCGAATGCGTGGACGGGATTAACGCCCCAACACTATTTAACTTTATCTCAGATGCATCAGATGAACATTAGAAAACAACAGAACATTAGACAACAATAACATGATTTTGTCAGGACGTCAACTCAGGATAAGGAAGCATGCTCGGGTTGTGAATAAACAAACATAGTCAACATCACGCACATGCGAGAGGTTTCACACAGCTGCTGACTTGATTACCCTACCACACAAGTCAAAGTATTCAGTGATGCTGCTAATAAGAAAGATACCGCTGAGCTAGCTCGGTTAGGGTTATACTTCAGACTACGCTAGCTCTTCAACAAGCTGGTAAACCCGTTGTCATTAACAACATGCTGAAAACAGCATTCCTAGAGCAGTTCGCGGAATATTGTCCAGTTAATGAGCATTCTTTATGGCAGTGGAAGGCATGAATTCTTACAAAGTTGGGCCTACGATAAACAACCCTTACAACAAACGATTAACTCGTTTGTTTTACAATCAAGCGGAACCAATTGATTGTTTATTCGAATGAGATTCATTTATTTATTTATTTACCCGATAAAATCTGGATCAACGTCCTCTTATTAAAGGAAAAACAACTAGCTATACAAGTTGAGAAAGACCTAGCTTAACTGGAGGAGAAAAAGTCAACCAGAGCGCTCGCGAGACACAAAATCGAGATTTTAGCGAAAAGGACAATGAAGGCAATCTTAATTCCCTGAGAAAAATTTGAAAATAACAACAGAGATAAGTTCCCATTCGCAAGTAATAGATTCTCCTGCCATTAAAACCGCTATACTGTGAATAATTGTCGCCTCTACTCTTCGAAGGAACACTAGTGATATTAAGGGATACCCTGTTGAGTGGGCTGAGGTGGTACTGACTAGTAGCGCAAGATAACACACGTATGGTCTCGGGTTCGAATCTGAGGTCGATATCCGCCTGAGCCGAGCAAGCCTGCCTTCCGTTCATGGTCGGTTAATTGGTACCATACTCGTATGGGAAGATAAAGAACACAGACTTGTACATCCGCTGGCCACCGCAAGTTACTGTATTGACTACATACGCCTTCAATACGTCACTACGATTTTGAATGGAAGTGGAAGGTGAGGCGTATCCTTCCGACGGGATGAAGGAACAAAGACTTCATTCTTTATCCTTGACTAAATTGAGGGGGACGAACACGACGAATACAGATAGATCATTAGGCCGTAACCTCACATTATATAGAAATATCATTACAGCAATACTGATGGGGCGGAACACGATTCATTGAACTGCTATTCCTTCCATTGCTGCTAATTTTCTCGGATCGTTGCTATTTCAATACTATGGAATGTGAGCGAACCACTTATTCCGAATGCTTTTCGGAGGACTATAGGAATTCTCAGTACGTAGTGGGGTTAGACGCCCACGCTGATAAAAAATACCTCCAACTCTCCACAACGGTTTGGAGTTTCTTTTGACGCTATATTTACAAGAAGCGATTTATTGAAGGCAAATTTTCTTGGCTGCATGACAATTCCAACTCGAAGACTCAAAGGCCTGGAAACCCTGTGTTGCTGCCAAACGCTCTCCGTCGCTGTCACATTTTGACGCCGTTTCTAAAGATAGCTGAAACCGAGCATAGTCGTTTATCAATAGTGGTGTAGGGCAAACCCACTTCGAACACCGAGTTTTTGTGTATTACAAATCATCCAATTTACAGTTCACTGTAGCAGGCAAACGACATGCTAGGCCCTTTCACAAATGACACAAAATCCATCTAGCTCCCCCTTTATGGCCAATGATAGCTAAACATTAACATTACGAAAAGATCCTAATAAATGGTTCACATTTCGGTGGGTACTATTATCCTCGAATCAGATATCAGATACCATATCCAACGACATGGTAGTTGTAGTGCAGCTCACGATAGTAACGGTTTTCAAATTTGCTCTCTAGGATGAAGCGGCTACTTCCAAGGACAGCGCAAAGGGTGCTGTTCGAGGAGAAACCTCCTAGA
>UZAF01016400.1:0-10844 GCA_900617895.1 Haemonchus placei | reverse complement strand
TTCGATTTTGTTCTAGATTTAATATACTTATAAAGAGCGAACTTGTTCCCGTGTTCAATGATTTTCCTTTCCACTGAGCTATAAAACTTATATAATTATGTTTAATAATTAGAATATGAAGTCTCGCTCTTCCATTCCCCAGGCAGACGCTGCGGTTATTCAACCAAATTGAGTACTGCCTTACTTTGGAAGCCTAATTTTCAAATTATAAACCAGGTTCAGGCGTACTGAGTGATTCTTTGAGTGGACTTAAAGTTTTTTCTATTTCTGCTATCGAGCGCACTTCACGCATTCTGCGATGTTATGAAGCCGGTTGAATGTCGACGATTTTGAAAAGCAGCAAAGCGTTAGAGTTGCGAGCCCACATTGATTAGATCCAAATACCTGTAGCTTACTTAACTCAGGCTTGTGCTTCTCCAAGGCTTTTTCGAATAGTTTTCAAAGAACATCATTCACCGACGCCTGCCCACACTTCGATTCCTGCAGAGTTCCTAATGAGTACTTCACAAGATTCTTTTCACCATTGCACCCGGCTAATTCATCGAGCCATCAGGGACTGTTTCTGCGATGTAATTTATTCAAAGTTTATAACAAAGCAGGCAAAGCAACGGAACAGAAGTGAAGTGGTCAGATTGGTAGAATGCTGATCTAAGGAAAGCATACATAACCTGCTTCCGCCTTCACAAAAAAAAAGAATTTTCTCTCTCGACTGAAATTATTCACACACACCAGCTCGCTTAAGCATCTTACTTCATTTAGTTGGAATAGCTGAAGGTGACTACACTGCAAGGTCAGGTTTTCGACCACAGACTCATCCCGCATTAGAAAAACCCCAAAAACGGTCCATAGAGATTCTAAGACTTCTTCTATGACGGAATATGGGCAAACGTTATTTTTCGAATGCTAATAAATGTCCCTTCAAACAATTTCGAGAGAGGAACCGAAAAATTTGCTCTGATGGAGAACCAACCACTAGGTCTAAAGTGATTGCGTGCCGTCCATAACAATGCTGCTTCACCCATTAAACTAGCTAGACTTTGTAAGTCTATGCCACTACAATATTCTGAAAGATGGGAACGAAAGCTCCCTGGTACCGTTGAGCAAATGTTTAAGAGATAAAGAAGGCAGTGCTTCAATGCACATAAGGCAATTGAGTCCGAAGCGGACATGCTGACCAGTATCTTTCACTCTCGAGCCATACATTGCCTACTTTTAGTTACATTTCGTTGGCTACGCCTTTAGTTATTACTTTATGTGGCATACCACTTTTTCTGACCATTATAGACTAACTCTTTCCCTGCTTATGCTCTGGATGGTTTTCAATGAAAGTTTTCACACTAGGATGGAGATAAAATTTGCTGCAAAGATGGAAGGAAACCAAAACAAACAAAACAAAAGAGCCGATGACGAGAAAATAGGAGGGGATTGGGAGATGCACCCTTTCCAGATGTTCTTCTGCTGACCGCCTTCGATGGTGTCACTGAACGCAAACGAAATTTATTACAACCGAGAAACATGTTTAGATCCAGACGTCGTTCAGACTTCTTTCAGCATCGAAGGAACGAAGGACGCGGCGCTCGACGTCGATGCGCTTTGTTATGATTTGACTTCTAATCTAATCAAAACTAAATGAACATCTGCGTAGGACAGTTGTAACAAAATTAACTCTACCAGAAAATACTAATGCCCAACATAGCCTTCCCCTCTTAACTGCCGCTTTCGCTTTTGAAAAGCCGGCCGAAAAGGGAAGTAAAAGACAACAATTGGAATAGCCAACATTTCATGAACATGGTCAGCTGCACTACTCATGAAGTATTCGAAGATTGATGTGAGAGGAAACTCACGTTTGGATCATTTCTACAACCTGACAACGGTCCAATTCAGGACCAATTGTCTTCTATATCTCCGGATCGAAAATTTGGAGCCGGACTCACTTACACATACAAAAAATACTGGTTGAGTAACCGCCAATATATGTGTGCAAAGATGCGCGACATAAATATGTTCAGAGGTCTTCAGATAAAAGCCGAAGTCGTGGAACGTTCCATTTGTGTTTCGTAACGCCAACCACTATACCAAATATAAAATTCAATGCATATCGGGATACGGAAAGTACAAAAAGGTTATGAGAGATCGGTGAGCCAACGCTGTTCATGGGTAGTGAGTGAGTGGCCGAGATGGCAAAGGTATCAAAGGCACAGTCCACGATAAAAGTGATTTCTCAGAGTTCCCTTCAGCATTACCCAGTGGTCCCTGAGGGTAATAAAAAGAAGGCTGTCGGACCCAAAAACTCAAGAGCTAGAGCATAATAGCAGCCCCGTAACCGGATTAGTCGCATGCCACACCCATCGACCGACGTTGTGTCCGACCAGTGCCGAGGCAATACAGGTTGCCCTATTCGCACCAGGACCCACCCGCTCGGAATGCAATCAGCTGATCGCCGGGTGGTGAGATGATTCTCCAATTTCTCTCTGCTAATGCTCTCCATCAAGTATGATGACACCACCTTCGGTCAGAAGACTTGCTGATAACATATAGAATAGCTTTTGACGCGATGAATCATTTGAAACCTTCCTCTTTAAAGCTTCTTGAGCCCATTTTGAGCAAATGTTCAGAATTCCTCTTTTGTTCGAATGTAACTCCACCCTTATTCGGTCGGTGAGGGGTCCCTTGTAATCCTTTTCAGTGTTCCTTAATTGTGAGGGAGCTCCGTAGAGTACCAATATTGAGTCCAAAAACGTTTTGCAAGCTTTTAGAACACATTTTATGGAAAAGAAAAACGAGCGTATGCATCAAGGAATCGAACCTTGATGCCATGACTACCAGCCCACTACACTACCCGCTCGGCCACAATTGCACAGGTACGGTCTTTGGTCGACTCGGTGATCCGTTCGTTGGTGTGGTATAACACAGGGAGGCATCCGTCCCGTAACTTTGTTCCCAGAATCGTTTAGCAGATTTGGAGCACAGATTTGAGATCAGCATTCGAAATCACCTACGGGGGTACACATCTCATCTTGAATGGCCACTGCGACCAAGTATCCTTCCCTTGTAAGTTATGCTTATGAGTCGACGAGTTTTCAAGGACATTCTTGCTTATTGTAGTCAGCTGTTTGCACTAATACCTACACGTACGCAATGGCACACATTGTATAGCTCGCGCAAATATCCCATCTACTTTATTTTTTTGGAGCTATTCTTGCCCAGCTCCTTTTTAAACTTTTTTCCTTTTTTTCTCTTAGAAGCCCTTTTCACTTCAGAAACACCAATTCGCGTGCTTTCTTTGTCTCCACCGCACTATTCTCCATCTTCTCTATCATTTTTCTTCTTTATCTGTACAACCCGAAAATATCATAATATACTGAATAACCCTTTGATGCGCGTGGAGCATCAAAGGGCTAGTCAGTGCTTCGGAAATGAAATGCCAAGTAGAATTGTATCGAATTAATCGCTTTTCAGGAAATCCGCTATTATACGACTGCATTTCTAAAATGGAAAACAATTTTTTGCATAGAAGGCCTTTCTATTTTACGTACTCTGGGATGCCTTATGCTTAGCACTAACTTATGCCACTTTTCACGCTTCAGTTGACAAAATTCGCTAAACTATTTATTTGGACGCCCACGACTCTTCAACCCTGGGGCTGTCATCGCACTATTCGCGCATCATTGGCTGCTTTCATAGTCCGCCGGCCGGCCGGCCGGCGTAGAGTGTATTCGTGTTGTCATCACTTTTACCGCGTCACTTCATCGCTCGTTGGTCCCGTCGTTTTGTTCGTTTCCACACATATTCGTCTGCCTGCGACTCACTAGCTTCGGCATCTGCCACTTGTTGCCTGACAGAGGAATGGATTGGAATACTGACGTAAGAGGAAAGATTGAGGAGACGGCTGCGAGGTTGTTGGTAGGGACGCTATACCGTGTGACACATAAATGAGCAGGACAGCGCAGAATCAAGTGTCCTGAGCCGACAACCACTCAGCGCACTATCCGATAACGCTTCACATCGAGCGGAGGAAAGACATGCTTTTTCGATTTCGATAAATCAAAAAACGAAAGGATGAGATTAGGTATCATTCAGATGTACTGTTTTTCTGTGAGCATTTCCCAGAGGAAGGTTGGAAATTGTTTCATGCTGTTATACATATGTGTCAATATACTGGGCTGAAAAGTATAGGACGCGTCGTTCGGCGCTTGCTGGCACCCTGTCAATGGCAATTCCCACGGTCTTTCAAGACTTCGAAGGTGCGTGAGCTGTGCGAGAGACCTTATAAATGAGTGAGTTTACCGTCTGCTTGAACAATCGCTATGCAAGTTTATGCGCAACGACACACCATCGGGAAGTTGCTCAGAGAAGTTGACGGAGTGAGAGTTGGGACAACGTGAAGCCTCTTGACTTCCCTCGTCAACCGCTCGGAAGGTCTCTGCTGCTCTTATAACTCGATCTCTAAATGTGGGCGGTCAAAAACAGTGAACACTTTGAGGGTTTATGTCGTCATCAGAAGAAGGATCACCGGCAACTATGGGGTTAGCATAAGTCAATCCGTCCAGAAGATTGTGAAAGGAGATCCAAAGCTGAACAATTATCGTCTCTGTTGCGGACAGTTTCTTTCGAAGCAGTCCGAACAAAGCTGGCTGATGAAGTGCAAAAAGCCGCACCTCTGACGTGCTCTGGACTGGTTAGAAATTTTCACGGTAGTATCTCGTCCAAACCTTTAAAACCAGAAGCAGTAATTATCAAAAGCTGAGAGCAGGTCCCCGAGGCGTTTTCTTGTGCATAATAGACAATATTCCAAAATGGCAGACAATATTCCACAAGTATGGCGGTTAGGGCAGGGTGGCTTCAGAGAGCAGGACACAATTGGTCTCATCGTCAACAATGTGAAAAGTCTCCGAGGTTTACTAAAGGTACTTTATATGGCCACTTTACTGCCCTGAGTCGCTGAACACATTGGCAAGCGATCATTTGTCTATCATGCAGGCCTCGATCCAATGAACTTCTTTGGAGTGGAGGTTTTTGAGAGGCTAGATCGCAGGAAGCTCTTTTCGCTCGTGGGCGAAATAAGAAAGGTCTGGTCATTATTCATTTTTTTAGTGGGAACGCTACACAAGATGCTCCAAGATTCCTCAGGTCCACTCAACTGGACTTTCTCTACCTAGCTTATTCAATGACTTTTCTTGAATTTTGACGGAATTATCGCAACAAAAGATATAGATACATATAGGATATAAGGTATGATATTATCGTATAGGCTATATAGGTATAGGTTAGACATTAGATGAATATACATCAAGTATAAAAGATATGGTCTCTGGGCGTCAATCAATGCTGCATGAGGGATTTGCCCATACACTTAAAGGCGGTGGCTTAAATATTATGAGATGATTAAATGTCGATTGTCAAGACAGTAGTGATATCCGATGGCATCCAAAAACATAGGGGACTTCCCTGAGCGACTGATATCCTGTTGCCAAAATGGTGAATACCCCTCGATCGGATTATTTTACTGGTGATTGCTTCTATAACACATGTGTAGCACTTTATCCCGAGTTCTAAGCGTCTAACTGTTCTTCCTTAACGTTTTGGTTAAGGGGTTATGAGGGTGACTCCCTCAGGAGTTTGTTTATGTTCCTAAGCTCTTCACTCTTTTAGACACCAGCAGTCGAGTGTCCTTTTGGTAGTGCGTAGTTGCCTCACTTCGTTCTATCCCAAGGCGGTGAGAGGTTGTTCTCAAGCCCTCGTGTGAATGAATTTTTTTAGAAAATTTCAGCTATTGGGTAGACCAAAAACATGTTTTCTCTTCAACAAAAACAAGAAACATGTTTTAGCCTTTAAGAATCATGTCAGATCATGTCAGAACACAGCCGCGCACGCGACACGCGCCGCAGAGTCCTCTATGCTTTCTGATGCGATCGCCTGATTTCCCCAGATAGACTAGTGAAAATTAACCTATTGACGGCGGGCCACACCATATCGTGTTCCTGTAGTATTTATATTATTTATCAAGTGACCTTATTATTTTTTCATGTTTTCAAGTATCAGCAGAGCTCATAGCCTTGTAGAGAATCTTGAGGCACTGTGGTCCAGGAATCACTCATTTCCAACTACATTTATAAGAGAAATTGAAAGTTAATGTAAGGACAGTATAAAAGGCGCGGGTTAAGCGAGTCAAAAGGGGTGAAAGGCTTAGTTGGCCTCGGTAGTGAAGAAACCATGGGCGTCACTTGTGATGACGTTTGGAGCGCAATTTTTCAGAGCTCCCGTGCACATGGATGTTTGCCTCCTGTTCGGTAAGCCCTCTAATCACCTTGGGCACCCTTCTGAAAATTTCTGCCAAACTCCGCTGACTATTTTAAATTCTGCCTCAGCTACCTTGAACAGGGTAACGAATTCATCACTCTAACCTCCTCCACTTCGTCAACGGGCAGCACACTAGGAGCATGTCCTGATTCGAAAGTTTTAACAGCTTTTATCTACAAACCTGATGCGCTGAAAGCGGTAAAATGCATCGTTTTTGATTGAACTGACCGGATTGAAGCTTTCGATACGCCTTTCTTGGCTCGGCTTAAGCCCTTTGAGCTTAGAACAAGATCTATTATAAACCTATTAAATGTGAAAGTAATGTTCTAATCGGTAAGTAGTTTCGAATAAAGCACAGTGGCGTTCCCTATATGATACCAGTTGTGCTACGCACACTAACGCGTGCACCACATGCCCACTGTCGCTTACCTACGACTTGTTGCAGGACCAATGTAAACAGTATCGGTAACTTGACATTTCATAACCGTTCTATCATCGCCTGCGTATCGCAGGCGATGATCCCCTCACGACCTCATCTGGCGGGGACGGACCACCTGGGCGCTTGGGGACAAGCCCATAACTCTTCCATATAACTCGCTCGTAATAAGCTCGTGCTCTCAATAAATATTCCTCGAATTGCTCTTGTCTATCTCTCACTACTACTACATATGAGTCCACTGAACCACCGCGAGGTGCTTATAAAAGGTCCACCAAAACCCTAGTCTCAGCACCTGCAACAGCTTGGTGCATCGGCCTAAAGTAGCCACTATACTCCCTTGTCAAAGCGTCGCAACTTCGAGGCCTGGAGTCGAGACTAGCTCTTTGAGCACAACCACATAAGGTCGAATCTAATACCTTAATCAATTGATTCACAAGTCTCCCGTCAAAGTACCTGGAGCAACTTTTCTGCAAATTAAGCACACCAAATCTCCCGTACACAGTACCTGGAGTAGTTTTAATAACCAAGTAAGTGTTTCAAATAAGTAATACTACAACAAGTAGAGCAAAAAATGGCACTCTTATTCCACAAGATGCCCATTATCCTGAGTGCTCAGACGCTCAAAAGTCTAGTACTCCGTTACAAGGAGTATACCTCAAAAACAGATTTTACTGTAATAGTTGAGGAGAACTATAAGAAATGCAGGCCCACAATAGCACTATTGCGAAGTGGCCTACAACAACTTAAACGTGGTCAGCAAAAATTAGAAAAAAGACACACAGAAATTAAAAAAGAATATAAAAACTGCAAGTAAAAGTCAGAAAAAAAGAATTAGCAACGGAAATAGAGCAAATGGAAGAGGAATCGGGCTTAAACATAATAATGGCCGAATCTGAGGACTTATGCTTCATGTTAATGGCACGGCTCGATGAAGCGAAATGTGCCCGAGACAGAATGAATGTTAAACTGGGCTACGTCACTCAGAAGGCGCAAATTGAAAGTACTGAAACAGACAATCAGGAAGTCCATATTATCCCTGATGAAGACAGAGTCAGCACGGAGAGTGCAGAAAACAGTGCCTCATCAAGCAGGCCTAATTCGGAGCGAATCCAACGTGAAGATTGCACCATTAAAACTTCATAAAACCTCCGCAAGCATCTCTGCCGAAATTTTACGGCAATTCAGAAGACTTTCCCGAATTTTGGGCGGTATTTGAGACACTTGTCCATAAAAGTACCGAACTAGATGTTATGGAGAAAATTCTCCTGCTCAAAGAAAGCCTTAAAGGTAGAGCTCAGAACTCAATCAAAGGAATACAACTTATTCCAGATAACTATGAATGGCTCATACAAACTTTGCAGGAAAATTACTGTAACCAGCCCGTAAATCGGTCACAGATAATTCAAACGCTGGTTAATTTGAAACCGGCCATCAATTCAGCAGACGATTGCTCGGCCGTCTTTGATAAAATTCAGGTCCTAATTAACCAAATGATATCCGCAGGGTACGACGTGCGGAATACTTGCGAGCCAGTATGGAGCGAAAACATCTTAGCCATATTTCCTCAAGATATTGTCAAGCCCGTTTTGATATCAGGGCAATCTCAAACTAATCAAACAACGGGTCATCTTGAAAAAGAGATCGCCGCTAAGCTGTTCATTGAGAAAAGACTTGGCCACGCAATCGAAAATAGATCTGGCCAGGTACTCAAAAACAAAGGCACCCTGCCGCGAGAAAAATACACTCCACGACCTCAATCTGGCGAAGAGTGTGTATTTTGCGGCAGAAACAATCACAGCTCAATGGCATGTCGAACAGTGACGGACCAGAACAGTCGCCGTAAATCATTAAAAGAGGGCAACAGATGCTGGAAGTGTGGCTCAAGCAAACACAATAGCTACGATTGTCAAAAACCAGACTGCAACCTATGCGGACAAAAACATCATCCTAGTTTGTGCTTTAAAAAAGAGAGAGCCTCTTCTGGGCATAATTACCCTCCCAGAAACGCTGATCAGAGGAATACAGATGCGGAACAAACCTCATCTAAGCCATATTTTACCCAAAACAGGGATCAAAGACCAAATTACGGTACCCAGCGAAGGAGATTCAACAATAACCTACATGCGGAATCAGAGGTAACTCAACGCTCAATATCGGAGCAAAATCACATTTCATCACAACTCGTTCTGATGACAGCCGAGGGTTACCTTTGGAGCTTTAAAAAGCAGGAATACGTCAAGGCGTTATTCTTTTTCGATTCCGGAGCACAAAAAACGGTAATTGAAGAACGCTTAGCCAACGAATTAGGACTACCGAAATACTCTACGGAGATTTGCACTATGTCTGGCATCGGAGGCCATACTGAAAACTTTAAAAGTGACGTAGTGCTAACAAGAATAAATACAGCTTTCGGGGAAGAAATTGAGCTCAAGATTCAGACAAAACCTGTTTTAACGAATGGGTTCCCAAGTGTGAAACTAACCACAGCTGATGTCACGTTCTTGAAAGAAAACAACATCTATCTAGCCAATTCGAAACTCCGTGGTGAGCATCAAAAGCCTCACATCCTTGTTGGCTTAGATTATTATCATGACCTTGTATCCGGTCAAAATCATACACAAAAAACACCGTCAGGCCTACATATCACAAAAACCGTGTTCGGACCAACCGTATACGGCAAAGGACTCCTGACAGCAGAGAATTTAATCAATAGTACCTATCACGGACTTACGGCCGTAATTGAGCCAACCGAGCAGGAAATGCTGCAAAAAATGTTTGAGCTAGATGGTCTCGGCATCACAGAAGATGAATGCCATAAGGATGACAAGATTTAACTTTAACGAGATGACAAGACTTTTAACTATTTGGACCAGTATTCGAAGTTAGTATCTTTCAAAAACGGTCACATAACTGCACCTTTCCCTCTGAAGGAGAGCATCTCAGAATTAGAGGACAACTACAGTGTAGCAGTTCAAATCCCTTCAAAAAACTCTGCAGCAAAACCCCGAACAACGAGGCTGGTATTGCAAAATCCTTCAAAAATATGTTGAAGAAAATACAATCGAATCCTTCTTGACAGCCGAAAAGGGGGCGGTCGGAACGTACTACATGCCACATTCAGGAGTGTGGAAACCAAGTAAACAAGTACCATTAAGGATAGTTTTCGATGCGTCATCGAAAAGGAGAAACAAACCTTCCCTCAATGACGTAATTCACAAAGNTGAATCGTTTATCAACAAAATCCATGATATTCTACTCGCTTCGAGAACAAAAAAGATCATCCTAATGTGTGATATCGAGGCCGCATTCACACAAATTCGTCTCGTAGACTCTCATAAAGACCTCTGCAGATTTTTGTGGGTCAAAAACATCAACCTACCACCTACTAGAGAAAATTAATCCACTATAGGTTTAAAAGGCTTCCATTCGGTGTGACTGCCTCACCAAGCATACTTAATATGGCACTCACATCGTTTCTAATCAACGAGGGCTCTTCGCTAGCAAACGAAATTGTGAGCAACCTGTATGTGGACAACATCATGATGCAGGCAGAGACTCCAGAAGAAGCCATACAAAAATACAAAGAATCCAAAAAATTGTTTGAAAAAATCGGCATGAACTTGAGGGAATATGTCTCAAATTCACACGAGGTCAACTCTCGAATACCAGAAATCGACAAGCTCCAGGGCACCTCGATGAAAATTCTTGGGGTGAACTACAATACAGAACAAGATTCGTTCTCTATCGTAACGAATTTTCGAACGATGAAGGAAATAACCAAAAAAGACATAGTTAGTGAAATTAACTCTGTTTACGACCCTATTGGGATCGCAAGTCCACTTCTCGTTCAACTGAAATCACTTATTTTGACTTGATGTTTTGTTAACTTGCTGTTTTAACGCCGCAGTGCGCGAAGCGAAAGTCTCACAAGGTTGGCGATTTGTGGGCACTACAGTCTAGGACGGGACTCGAGCCCGTACTTGTCCTTTCCGGGAACCGTGCTCTTATCCCCTTTTCTTACAAAACATCAAGTCAAAACAAGTTATATCATGTAAAGCTTGCAGCTTATCGGTTCTGTGCTGATATTGGCCGACCGGCTCAACAC
>UZAF01016399.1:69038-87865 GCA_900617895.1 Haemonchus placei | reverse complement strand
AAAAAAAAAAACGTTCACAAACCATCTAGTTAGACTGATCGACTGACTGATTACCAGCAAAGCGATGTAACTGCCCGTTCATATACAATCTTTCTGGCCATATGTTATGATAGATAGATGAGGCTGTTTCTCTTTCCTTATAGAGGCATAGAATAACCAATAGCTCATTAAGTTAACTCGTGCGAGTCACATGAATTCGGCTGGTCTACACATGGCTTTCCCAAGAAAGCTTCCAAGGTTATCTGGAGATTTGTGAATGATTCCAAAGGGGTTGGGCAGTCCCGTTTCATGATTATGCCCCAACAAATTGTCGTTTTTGGGTGTCTGTATGATGAGAAGTTGCTGCAATCACCATCAGCCGGTGAGCATGTGGTCGATCCTGGGTTAAATGCCTTACCATGGTCTTCCTAGGAGAATTACCTAAGGATGAGTTCCAGACTGGTGAATAGGGCTATGCAATATCACTCGGCATCCTACCGTAAAAATGGTGAAGAACCAACTAAATGGTTTCGGAATAAACTGTTCATGATCAGCTATACCTCACCACCAGTTCTATTTTCAGAATTCAAGTAGACGATCTGGCTTCTGCCCGTCATCTGATCGCCACTGAATGCTCAAATTGGCCTCAAATGCAATTTCAATTAGCTTGCATGTATGCTATGACAGACTTGATTGAGGATGAATCGCGATTCGACAAGTACCGCCGAATTACTTTTAAGTAAGTTTGTTCACATCACTATACTGTTTTCTTTCTTTAATATCACTTTGACGGCTGGTCTTTCTCGAAAGGTTCTGCAAACAACAAGAAATGGAAATCTCTCCTCATAGTGAGGGAAGGGGGTGTGGTCCTCATTCTGAGGCTAAAATATCTGGATCCGTGCAAATGCTTAGCTGTAATCTATAGTTTTACATGGCTATTCCGATCAGATCATTGCCCATGTCAGTTCCTAGCTTATTATCAAATATAGTATTAATAGGCAAAAGAACCCAAATAAAATTTTTAAATCATTGAGTCACATTTCAAAATATCGATAGCCATGAAAGCGCTATACAGTGATGGGTGTGGTATCTTCTACCCGAACGGTGTGCCGCTTTTGCACCATCCTCCTTCGGTGGATCGGTAGATTTGCGAATTTTCTTTGAACTGAACTTCACTTGGTGTGGGTTCCTCTACCCAAACAGCGAGGCGGCAGCATCCGATCACAGAATGGAAGATCAGGATTTCCAGGGAAGGATGCGGTTAACGCTAAGGAGATCTTTGTCGATTGTCGGGAGCCGGTACAAATACGGCCATTCTACAGCATGCTGTTCAGCCAAAAGAAAAGAGTGTGAAACAGTAAAAAAGGAGACTTTATAATTTCACTCCCGATTTCAGAAAACAGCTAAGCGATCATCCAGTTTATGATTTTTGGCTGACGCTACTCGAAAGCAACTGGGAGATTTTCTTCGACACAGGTGAGTCACAGTCGTAATCAATGTTTCATCATCTTCTGCTTTATTTTTATTATTTTTTAATGATATTATTCTCCGTGTTGTTACCTTCTTTTTCATTTTTTCTTGTCTCTATATTCTTGGAAATAAATTTTCTATTCAGAGACACGCGTACCGAATCAGAAGCTGACGCTTTGCTTTCAATTTGCTATCCGCCATGGTTACTGTCAACTTGTGGAGTATATCTGGGAGAAGATTGGCGACAACACAAAGGAGTACATAGGTGAATAACTTTGAATCGTTAGGGTAGCAGACCTCGTTTCAGACCACTTTATAATGTATTTTTATATTAGTTTACACGCGAAATTTCATATGATGTCGTTTTTTCGGTAAGCTGGTTTGATGGTGCAAAGGGGCGCACCATCAAGGGTCCAAGGGTTGAATCCGCCCCAGATCGACATTTTTTAGGCTAACCAAGCTTCTGAATGAGAACAGAATGGTAATTATCATTCTCAGCAGGTTTATCATCACTCCTGAACAATTCTCTTCATGTTTGACAAAGGCGCGTGTGGTATAGTGGGAAGCGGCGCACTATCCCGCGCGCATCATCTGGAGATCGAATCCTGGACCGATACCTAGGTCAACAAATCTTTCATTCTTCCCTGGTCCATCAATTGGTACCCGACTCGTCTAGGAGGTTGAAAAGCACTTACTTGAGCATCGGCTGGCCACTGGAAGTCACATAGTCTACAATGCATTCAAATCGCCCCTGCGATTGCGAATGAAAGTCGAATGTCGGGCGCATTTTAGTAATGGAATAGATTGATTCTAAAGGCTTTATCCTTTATACTGATTCAATGAGTATCGAAAGCAGAATTTTTTAAAATTTGGCAGCTCTCAATGAAATAGCAGAAACCACTTTAGCCGTGCAAATAGCCCAACAGCAGAACTCATTTCAGGCGTGCAAATAGCCAGAAAAAGTAAAAAGCGAAGTGGCCTGTGCTTAGACCTGTCCCGTCAATCAGTGCCAGTTTTCCACACACAAAACCTCCTTTCAGGCTTGCTACAATGGCGTTCAATGTGTTTTCGTGCTCGCGATCGAGACACCATGCAATTTCTTTGCACTCGACTATGTCGTATGAATCCAGTTGGTGTAGCCCGGATATCGTGGACCGCTTTCTTTGACACCTTTTACAATTCGATCAATGTGAGTTCCTCAGCGGTCCATTATCTCCACCTTTTTTTGGATGGAGGTGCCGACTGGTGCTCAAAACAAACGGAACTCTTAATTTGAAATAGTTCAATTACAGAACGAGGAAAGCGACGTTCTGGTGGAAAACAAATTTCGAAAGCGATTTCAATTCCTGCTGGAAAATTGCTGTCCAGAGCTACGAAAACGTCTACTCAAAATGGAGAATTTCAGGTGGATCCTTACGATGTTTAACATGAACCACCTCGAGGTGCTGCTTAGCAAAGAGTGGAGCTGATACAACTAGATCAGTACATCCATCAGTCAATATACCAACATTTGCCATGAGAAGTAGATATACTCTGTTGTGACGTCCAAATATGGTTTGAAATCAGCACAGTAAGAGTTCACTAGTCAAACACTCGGCCCACCTCGACCCTATTATTCCTAAACCCCGCCCCGCAAATTTAAAGGTGCACAGTTGAGTAGGGTTACTTACTTACACATGTTGCGCTATTTCTATGAAGTTAAAGCCGTGAATTGTGCTTTTGGAACTTGTGCATTGCCCTGATTCGGCCCTCTAATTGCGCCGTGCCCCAGTCACATATTTCGACGTCCCCCACATTTTTCGTGAAATCTTGAAGACACTTTTTCAATCTATAGTGTAATGTGAAAGCTCCTGGAAAGTTCCCACACGTGGTATCTACGTGCACATGTCCAGAGGGAATTCCAAAAGATTTTAAAATTCTGGGAACAAAAGTTTTGCAGGTGTCCATGTATACCTTTCCGTCTCACAGCTTGAGGTGCAGACCGAATCGGTTCACCGGGATCGGCTAGCCTACTTTCGGTCTCTTTTAAATTATTTGTCAACTTTCATACCTGCTGGGTCTTTTTTTTCAAAACAGTAGATAATCCGTCTCCATATACTCACGTAGAGCCTGTTACGGCTGGATAGTGTTGGTAAAATTGACTTTTTCGGTCTTTAATCATGATTCATCATTTTCAGAATTGTGTCAGACGCATTCCGTTACAACCAACAGGAGACATTCGCCTTTTTGTTGGAGCACATGGATGGTGAACAACTAAGAAATGCCAGGTTTGCTCTTCCAGCCAGGCCAACAGCTAGTCATCAGTCAGACCCCAATCATCATTTTCAGGGAAATCGTCGATCGAATCCAAGGCCGACGTGATACTATGGATGGTGAACGACTCCGACGTGCCCTGTTGCATCGACAAGCAACAACCATTGATTGATTGTGGCTACAGTAACTACCCGATCGTGTCCAGGACCACAATACCGCTTCTCATACTTTCATGTGTAGATGTAAACCCGTGATCATCACTTCCGTCATCGATTCTTGTACAAAAATTTAGTTTTGCTCAGATCTCTCTATTAATGCAATAAGTCACGGGTCTATTTTGAAGCCAATATGGCAGTTTTTGAGAACTTGCATTTATTTGTGATCATTTGTAAATTACAGAGCTTTAGTTAGCAGAATTATCCGTAAAGTAAAAAATAAATGTTTATTTGTAATGATTTTTTTCAAATGTAATTTGGTTTCGGTTTAAGATGTTGATAATGAACGTAGTTACACTGAAATTCATCGCTTCATTTCGGTGGTGATTTCTTCGGAGCTCTTGCCTAAAAAAATATAGAGATAATTGCGCAGGCCTAAATACGCCTGATTTTCAGGGCACTATACAATATTTATTTCCCTTTACGATTTCAATTAAAGTTAAAGTTAAAGCTTTTGGCGTTAATTAATCCCTTCCAAGGGATGCGTCCCCGCACTCGACTTCCATTCAGAATCGTAGCTATGTGTACAATGACTTGCGGTGGCCAGCCGATGTACAAGTCAGTGCTTTTATCCTCGCAGACGAGTCTGGTACCAATTCACCGACCCCGAAGGGATGGAAGGCTTGGTTGGCCTAGGAGGGCATCTATCCGATATTTGAACCCCTGATCGTGCGTGTGATATAGTGCGCCACTTGCCACTACTCCACCTCCGCAGTGATTTCTAGCCTACGACACTCCAAATCACGCATGTGGTTATTAACGAGCGTGCGATGAGTTTTTCGCTCAATACTGGAGAGAATGAATAGATGTTCGAGGACATTTTGATGCAGGAATGATATTCCAGTCAGAATTCCACTTTCGTGGCTATTGATCCCCCTAAAACATCGATTATCATAGAACTGGTCTCGCCGCAATTCACAATAGGGGCGTGGCCACAATCCGTGTAGGGCTGAACGAGTTCGGAGCTGAGTCCAAAAAAGGCAGGAATCTCTCTGTGAGCCCTTTTTGATCTAGAAACTACTTTCTCCATGCAGTTCTTGAAGCTAGCAATTAGGAGTATTTTTCGCAGCTTCGGGACTGGATTTGCGGTTGCTCCATGGTTTTCCTCCCAATCCACACGAAACATGAGGTTCTCATTTCACTGCTGGCATAGAAAAATTCGCATTTCTCCTTTAATTCCCGTTTGAACATCCATTCTATGAGCCTGATGCAATTATTGCACGGGATCGGTAGCAGTGGGAAGATTCCATCGCCCGACATGCTGAACAACCTGTGAAGAACTAGCATAAGTCTCAGTCTGTTTGTGGGTCTAGGCATACCTACCCTCAGCTTGCTTTTTATATGGTCTTATACATAAAGTGTTCTTACAAAAGTGGGACGAGAAAGACATACAGGCATCGGTTGTTCGATTGAAGACATAGTTGCTTGAGTGGCTTCTTCGGTTGCTTTAGACGTTGGAGGTGATTTCTTTTCGGAAGGCACCATTCTTTGCTATAAAAAAGTGTCAGAAGAGTTTTTGTTTTTGAAATGACTCGAAGTAGAAACTGAGACAACTTTCACTTTGGTTTTCGATGGTTTTCGGATATCATCACAGGCGAAGTCGAGTTTCCTCTTCATTTCATGAGTAACTGCTATTTCTACCACTTTGTCCCCCGTGTCGTCCCTATAAGGTCATAGTAGAAAGGAGTGTGGACGAATATGATTCAAGCTTCAGGGGGAAAAGAAATGAAAACTGGAATCAGCAACTGCCATGCTGGTCAAACCATAACCAATAAGGTATTCCAGGCTCGGTAGCTCATCAACAAAAAGGAAGATAGGCAAAAACGATGAAAAAACAAGTTTGAATACAATGAATGTAACTTCCCACCCTGTCTGAAGCTCACTGTCGCTCGGGAACTCGGATATCAACATGAAGTGAATTTTCCTTGTCTGGTTGGCTACCCCTCATAGAGGCTCAGGCGTTCTCGCCCAGACAGAATATCCGGCCAACCATATTTTATTTACGTATTCGAGTTGTTATTCTAAAGGAATCATCAACTATATGTTAAGATTCCGGTAGGTGGTTCGTTTCGCCCCACACGGACGAACCCCTTCTTCCTACTGTCACTCGGGGCTCATCATAATAGAGGCCATAGTACGCACCAAGTAATGTGGACGATGAAGATACAAAAAGCGCATTACCACTCAGGCATGGTCCTCGTCAGAATCGTGGATTGATAGTCTCTCAAGCCAGTCGACCCTTCCATTCCCCAACGTCGGATATTTGGTAGCAGCTCCGTCTGTGAGGATGAATGCACTGACTTGGACATCGGCTGGCAAGCCCAAGTCTTCCATCAGGGAATCCATCTAACTATCAAGGAAGATGAGGGAGGCCGATCACGTCGTTCTTCTTTCTTCGAGGAAACTTTCAATTCATAGAGTAGGGACTCACTCAACGTCTTTTATATCTTCGGGAGTTATTACAGTCGATACTAACTGTCCGTTAGATCTTTTCGTTCCCTCTCTGCAATGTTCAGTTTTAAAAAGGCATAATATGAGTTGGAAACACTTAATAAAATCAACTTCAGTATTGACGCGAATGCAGGATGCATCAATAGCTGGCGCCCATATAGGCGATCATTAGGGCGGTAGACGAGGACTTTTGCAAGGAGCTCAAGCATTCCTTGGTCAGCATGTGGGCATAGCTGAAACGAATTGAAATCAGATTTTGTGGGAACTCAGTGCTCAAACAGTACTCATTTCAGGGAACGCGATATACAGAATGGAAGGCTTACCTGTGCTAGACCAGTTCCAATCACAACCCGTCCATTGGAAACAATTTTCGTTGGAACCTTCATAAGCTTAACATCTTCGTCAGTTGGACTGCCCAGGCATAGGAAAATCAGTTTCAATTGATGTCTGCCATGTCGTCCAGGAAAAAGCACATTGCCACGGAGCATCTCTCCAACCACACAACCAGCTGACCACAAATCTGCAACATTTGAAGTTAGTTATTCTTTCGTTCGATAGTTTATAGTTTTTAGTTTTATTCACTTCTTCTGTCCTACAGTACCCACCCTAATTGTTCGAAANAAATCATGAAAATAACATTTTTATTCAACCTGATATGGTCCGTGGTCTTTTAGATTCCTTGCCCGGAAATGATTAATTCTGACAGCCTCAGTTTCAAATAGTTCTAAGAGGTTATTTCTGAGAATACACATGGGCTTGAACGGTTATTGTGAAATTGACGCCATTTCCGTGACAAGTAACGAGCGCATGAGCTGGATGACCTTTCCCTTGCGGATTGCGAAAGTTGATGTCACTCCCAGGCGAATGGCGAGCTCCAGTGATACTCAAAAGATTTTGACTGCAATTATTCGAAAATGCCCGGAAATTTTGTGCCAACTTTATAGTTGTTTCGTCTGAGTTATATCTTAGAATTACATAGGTAGGCTTAGGCGTGGTAGTTGCTTCGCATTAGACATTAATATGAACAACATGAACAAACCGACGGTCCAATTGTAATACTCTGAGCCCAACAGCAGTTCGGGAGGGCGATAAAATCTTGTCACCTGAAAAGACAATCTCAAGCTAAGCTTTTCGCCACGCTGGAGCTCTCATACCTGATACGCCGTTGATTTCATCAACCTCCTAACGATTTTGGCTGAACCGAAGTCACCAATTTTAAGTAGTGCCAGTGGATGATCTATGAGCACATTTAAAGGTTTTATATCACGGTGAACTATTTGATGCTGAAAAGGAAAGTATAAACGGTAACTTCAGGACAAGATAACCTCTGAGAAGGACTCACCATACTTAAATAGCGAAGCCCATTAAATAATTGCCAAGTATAAATTTTAATGTCTGTATCATCGAGCACTTCTCGTTTTATAACTGATGCAAGTGTATCAGGTAAGAAGTCAAAAACAAATGATTCACATATCTGAACGAATTTTTGCTGGTCGATAGATTGAACGATTAAGATGAAGGATAAAGTCTTTGGGTGTTTGTTGATCCCGTCTGAAGGATGCGCCCCGCATTCGACTTCCATCCAGAATCCTAGTGGCGTATTGTATACGTATGCGTCCTATACAATGACCAGCCGATATGTAAGTCATCGCTTTTTTCCTTCCAGGCGAGTCTGGTACCAATTAATCGACCCCGAAGGGATGGAAGGCTTGTTTGGCCTCGACGGAACTTGATCCGGGATTCGAATCCGTAAGCATGCTTGTATGATAGGGTGCCACTTGCCACTACACCACCTCCGCCATAAGGAACGATGGCAGGGGAGCCACGATTCTAGCCACGAGAACTCCACCTTCCGTCATCAGTATATTATCTCCAAGTGTTTCCGCAAACTCTGATGCATTGTCAGAAATGAGCATCTTAAATTCTAGTAACTCTCTTTTGAACGAAAGTTGTAGAGCGTCTAGGGGCGCATTATCACAAGTACATATGTATTGTCTTTGGATTGAACTTCGGATCGATACCCGCCCGGAGAAACCAAGCCTTACTTCCGTACGGAGTCGGTTGATTTGAGTCGCATCCATAGTGGGATTGATCAACGCTCAAGGAACATCTTTTTTCACTTTTATCCGTAGGCAGAAAAAAGTATATACGTTTGCTGCTCGGCTTACTTTGTTATCTTTGCCCACTCTATTAGAAAAAGCAAATATCATTTGAACAATGTTTTTATGTTTCTTTCGACTAATACCAGTTAAAAATATCATTTCAAAGTTCCGCTCCCTGTCTTTGCTCTCTGAAAATAGCTACCATCAGTTTAAACCTCCTAGCAAATTTTGGAAGTGCTATCAATGTTACCTGGCCAGGTCTTTTTTATTGCAATTTCTCGTTGTGGTTTGGGTTCCAACACAGTTCCGCTGAAAACGTTTCTGGCCCGTACAAATAATTATTTTCTCAAAAATAGGAAGTTCCAGACTAGTTTTCATGTGCACGCAATGTAGGGGACCACGTAATTTAAGCCGTGGAAATGAACTTTGAACATTTATCGACCCCGCTGCTTCACAGAGGAATAACTTGAGAAAGGTTCATGACGGGAGGGTAGGGAGCGAAAATATTGCACATTTCGATTTACGCAATCCTTGACATGTCGTGTGGTGAGAGGAAAATGTCTTCCTTTTCACTGAGAAAGCATAGAGATTAACAGCATGGGGAGCAGTCACCTCTTCAAAATCATTCACTAAACTGTTTCCCAAGGAGATAAAGGGGAATGATAGTGTATTGTGAAGCTTCGCTAGCCCACCCATAACTCAAATTCAGATTCAGGAATGACGTTGATAAATATAACTTTGTTTGTGAGTTTCCCCTGTTCTCCCTTGAAATTGGCCCCCTTTCTAACTGTCAAACGCCCCTTTGTCCGTATGGGAAGGGATGAGCAATCGGTATGAAAATTTCTCGGAAAACCTGGTCATTGCACCACCCAGCATAGCCCCTTGGTATTCTCATCCCCCCATGTACAAGGTACTGATTCTTTGTCTATGGCTTTGCTTGGTGATGGTAAAAAAACTAGGCTTGGAGGAAGCTCCGGCTATGCTTACAGATGACAGTAAGTTCGGTTGTATCTGCCTGTTGAGTAATTGAAAACAGCATTGGGTATCATGGGTGATAACGATAACATCGACCACCAACTCGGTGAACCAATTCGCTCTCCAAATTACTCAGAAGAGGCCTACATATGATGCAGTCGCGAGAGATCGGTCGATGGAAGAGCTGTGGTCCCTGCAGAGAGGACTGCCAGCCGATAAACTATCAGAGTATTGAGTAAGTAACGTTAAACATCGGCAACTATTGGTTCCGTGAGAGGCGAAAAGTGGGGGGGGGGGGGCGGAGGTTCTAGAAAAAGTTAGGATTCTCTTCTACCCACTGACAGAGGGTACCAAAGATTTTGAAGCGGAGAAATATGCCTACCGGTAAACATTGCTGAATACACCACTTGCGTGTAGCCGTAGATTCGTCATTTTTAAAATTACTGTCGTCATCTCTGGCATTTCCTTGGCTGGCTAAAAGCTAGTGGTACTGTACCTTGCCAGAAGGTGAAGATTACCCCACGATATCATATACCTGTTCGACAATTTCTTGACTCATATAGCACCAGAACAGCAACGGCCACCATGTAATGGAATGAAAGGAATGAAATGAAACCATACCAACTACACAGCTGCTATCCGGCTGCTCACACTTACGATTGGAAAAGGAATATACCTAGGCAAAACATAACATTGAGTATAGTACCAGTCATCATCTGTCACGGTCTAAGCTTCTTCAACGAAACTTATGTCATGGGCGTTGCCCATGTCACTGCCGCTGAATTTGAGTAGATGTGCCGTCACCCAACTTTACTTTCTTGGCCACGGTCATTTCAATGACATCTCTAAAATGTTATGGGATTTTTTTTGCCCAAAATCACTCAGAGGAGCGAACGATTTGCACAAATATTTATTGACTGGTTTTGCAAAACTTGCTTTCTACTGTCGACATAAACACAACACAATGCGAATTAGGAAAAGCAAGACGATTCCTCCATCGATCAGATTCTGAGTGCTTTTGAGTATTGAATGAAATCGTGGTTTTGAACAGCCATATCCCAGACTGTGTCTGCTTGCTCCTGAGTTTCGACATTACCATAATCAATGTATTTGATTATAACATCAACACTAGCTAAAATAAATTTAAAAACTAGTCACCTCAGTTGCAGCTTCAATTTTCTCATCACTAGTCATAGCCCATTCATAATTACGATCACTGGAATTGATTCCTTGTAAATGATGCAAATGTGAACGATTGCAGGAACAGGATGTACCTTTTTGCATACTTTAGGTGATGTAGTGCCAAGGGAGCATCATCGTATGCACAATCCGAGTTGAGCCCCGGATGTACAATTGCTAAGCCCACCCGAGCCCCCTTTCCCTCCAAGGTTGGTTGATTGATAAAAGGCTCATTGGGTGTTTGGTGAAGGACCCATTAGGAGGGAGGAATAACTTGTATATCGGTAGGTCCTGGACAACGGGTGTGAGGAGACTACGTCTCGTAGTAAGTCCAAATCACGCGCCACAGTTCAAACTGTGCGCCTAGTGTGGAAGCCTTAAGAAGGCTAGAGTGCACAACTTCGTCGCCAACCACGGGTCAGTTCGTCAACCGTGCTGCTGGCAGCCTTCGTCTCTTCTGTCGCATTTCATCGCACATTCTCACGATCCATGATCCCCAAAGGCTAAAACATTTTGTTTGTTTTTCTTGAAAGAAACAGTGCTTTTGGTCTACTCCACTGCTGGAATCCTGTACAAAATTTCATTTCATACGAGGGTTTAAAAATACCATTTCACGGCATCGGGGTAAAACGAAGTAGAACAACCACACCTGCTGCCTTACCCAAAGGGCACTCGACTGCTGAAGGTAACTATATGAGCTTAGGAACATAAGCAAACTTCTAAGCGAGTCAACCTATTAACACCTTGAACAAAATATTAAGGAATAATTGTTCGAGGTTCATAAATCTGAATAAATAAATACACATGTATTCTTGAAGCAAACAGTAGTGGAGTAAGTTCCATCGAGGAGTGCTACTACCTAATATCGATCATTGATGAGTGTTTGGCGATTGACCGAGAGCCGCGCACGCGACACGCGCCGGAGAGTCTCCTATACTTTCAAATGCTATTTTCGCCCTGTTAAATACGTATCACTTCCTGTCCTCGCAGCCAGCTATCATCGTGGTCAAAGGGTTAGAAGGTCCTAAGCTGTTTCCGCGTCAGGATTGAGGTAATGCACTACCGATCATTCGCAGGCGCACTCAACCTCCTCAGGCGCGGTGGGCATCAGGAATCCCAACACGGGACTGTACGTGGCTCTGCCGCCAATGCAAATCTTCTCAATCAGAGCCACGCAAAGTCACGGCAAACGCTATTACGATTCCAAACGGAAGTTGAGTGCGGTTCGCTCCTCAAAAAAGAATGATTCATGCAGAAGACGTTATCTTCTCGGGCTACCAAAATACTCGAATGAACGAACCACTCGATTCGATAACTAAATGGTTCCTGGTAAAAAATTACCATCTTCTTCAGATTGCAATCGAAATCTGAGTCGAGTGTCTATTCAATGAAAAAGACAAGAAGTGTAATGGCCTATTTCAGTCGTGCCGGTGGCCCTACAGACAAGGATAACATTCTTGGCGTTAATTGATCCCGTTTTTAGGGTGTGCCTCACATTCGACATCCATTCAAAATCGTAGCTGCGTTTCGAATGCGTGTTCCACCTACACAGTGCAGTAGCCAGCCAATGTGAATTCAGAACTTTTATTCTCTCGAACGAGTCTGGTAACAATCAACCGACCACAGCGAGATGGAAGACTCGCTTGGCTAAGGCAAGTGTTGATCAAACCGCGGACCAGTCGTGTGTGAAAGTGCGCCACGTCCCACCACACCAGCTATCTTACAACGAAAATATCCTCCGAATCACTTATGAGAAGACTCTTGTTGTTAGACTAAAATGACTGCACGCTTAAAAGCGACCAAGGTTTCTCTCCATTTAAGAGTTTTTATCACTACATTGAGAGCCAGTCGCGATTGCATCTATTGAGGGTCCTTCTAAAGTATCCTTTTGAATGGGAATCATTTTCTGACATACCTGTCACCACCAATGAAATCGTTATTGGGGTCAGTCTTCCAGAGGAGGCGTCCCTAAACAAGCGAAGATAAGAAAAAAGTGGAGCCTCAATTATAACCGTCAAAAATAAGCATCTGCTTCTCGCTATCTGCTGCGTACGTACACGTAACCGAATGAGCGATAGGGGAAAAAGTTAACTATTATTTTCGCACAGTGGTTGGATGGTTGCCGAACCTCGCACTAATAGTTTCTCCAAATTTGGATCTTATTTCCCAATCTAGTCATTGAAGGCAAGGGATCACAACATAATAACAAATACCTCTTTGCTTTTCACCTTCACGGGAGCCTTCAAAACATTTACTTGAATGACATATCCTTGTTTATCAATGGTCACGATGGAGCACAGCGGGATATGAAAGTCGACTTTCTCCTAGAAAAGTTTTTTGTATTTATTTACTCTTGTCTATATTTCTTATCAGATTGCTTCGCTCTGTAAATCATTAGTTTTTGCACTTGAAGCTCAGTGCAGGATACAAATAGTTTCTGAAATTTCCCCCAGGATCAATCTTGGTCCCCTTGTATACCATATGTGGCGGTGTCAGATAGAAAAACGGTCTAGATAGTGTGATATAAGGACTCAAAGATTGGATCGGTCGGGTCTACACTAAAGTTTTAACGGCTTTATAGAAGCTGCATCGTTTACAAGGGACACACATATTGGAAATTCAAACAACCAGTCATGACACATGGGGACTGGGAAGAAGTTTTGGACATTTCTGGCTTGGTGCAGCCAGCGTAGTCTTGAGTGTTCAGTAGGCATTTCCAATATATTTCGAAGAAAACAGAAACCCACTGCCATCGAGGTTCCGCTTACTGTATCTCTTCTTTCATGGCCAATGGGAGCGAATACATTACGCATAGCAGCAATGAAGTCGTGCTTCAGCTTCTTGTCCTGAAATGTGGCCACGCCTTAAGACTGAGTAAGTGATAAGATGATCGTTCCTGGTGCGGCCTTATAAGTAAGCGCAGGGTCAAAAAACGGCTCTGATAGGGTTCGTGATGCAGGTTCCGAAAATCATTCGAAAGACTTCTGTTTTTAGTATTCCAGAAGAAGACGTATTCAGTGGCACTCTACGGGTTGATATCATTCGAAATGGTAAGGGTAATCAGCAGCTTTGCACTAATGAGTGACTCAGGTTGCCCTGGAACTACTGAAATCTTGTCCAGGTTCCCCGATAACACTCAGAGGTCGTGACATTCTTCAACCTTAAAAACGGTTAGTTCAGATTTTTTGAATTTCGGTAATTCTGTGGATCTACTCGTTTTCGTCACCGTCGGCGTAAAAACTCTCCGTCAGCCCTTCTAGCCCAGTGAAGGTGCAGGCTACTGTCGCAAACATCTGCAAATGCAGGTTATAATCATTTCCTCAGGTGAACCAGTACTGTAGTAGCGAACTCTCTTTCGTAGCGTGAAGTTTCCCATATCCTCTCATTTTATTTCTGGGTAATGCCTGTTCAAGCTGACTGGATGGACAAGTTTGACCATGACAAACCTTTTAGATCCGTTCTAGCTTTGAAAAAAAAGATATTAGCGGTGAGGGGTTGATTAGTAGAGGATCCGAGTTTTTTTGGAGCTAATTCAGAACGACTTGCCAATGACAGTCGCTCTTCCTTTGGTTCTGGTAATGGATCTGCTTGACGAATATGCACATTCCAGTCGAGAAACAGTTTCCTGAAATGCTATGCCATTACCCCGGCGGTTACAGACACAACTCGATCCATGTCAGTACGGGGATTTTTCCTAGAGATTTGAATTTCATATGGCTAGAGAGAGCCGACTTGCTCTGTCTACTCCCGCTCAATGGCTGCTTTCATAGTCCGCCTGCGTGCCGGCGTGGAGGCAGTGCTAGCGGGGAGGAGGGAGGCAGACGGATAGGCAAACAGTCCACGCCCCTTCGAGGGGTTGAAAACAAACAACCTTCGAAGGGGCGTGGACTGTTTGCCTTACACTGTCTGCCTCCCTCCTCCCCCCTAGCACTGCCTCCGCCGGCACGCGCGCCGGCACGCCGGCCGGCGGACTATGAAAGCAGCCAATGACGTCACGGATTTTTGACAGGGAATCGTATCGATATCAAAAGTGAAAGTAAGCTTCTCAGTTCATATCCCCTTCCTCACCGTGCCTACATTACATTTTGCGGACAGAACGAAGTTGTTAGTGTTAGTCTTTCGAATTCAACTCATGCTTTTTAAAAGAGTAGCGTACCGTGTCTGCTTCCCGTGTAAGGTGTGGGGATCCATTTCAAGGACGTGCTGTTTGTAGACTGCCTGAACTCCACGATTTTTATGACAAGTGAAGAACTGGCAAGCATATTTCTCTTGTTACTCCTCTTCATGGTAAGCAGAGAAGACGCTATCATAGTTGAAATGAAAGAAAATGTCAGGTTGAGTAAAAAGTTCAAGTGATTTTCATTTTTATTTAAAGAGCTCTTATTTCCATTAAAAGAAGTTCTCAATCAGTAGTATAGTTTCCATTGTGGGCCTCAACATGTGTCCAATGATCCATGATTTTTTCAATTCCTGAAGCCCAGAACTGCACTGCGGTTCAAAAAATCTAGATAGCTCACTTCCGAGCGACCATCAAATGCTATATCGCGAAAGTGATGCCTCCGTGCAAGAAACAGATGATATTCGGACGGAGCAAGACCTGACAAATAAGAAGGGTGAGGTAGCACTTCCCACCCGAGTTCAGCAATTTTCTGATGAGACAGTTTCGCAGTGCTGCCGAGCGCTGCCATGAAGAAGATAATCATTTTTTCGCTGTAGACGCATCCTTCGAATAGCGTTGGCCAAACTCTGTAGCTGGGAAGCGTATATCTTGGCGGTCACCATTCAACCCTATCGAAGTTATTCAACGTAAAACATTCCCCGAGAACCTGCAAGAAGAACAACACAGCAAAACATTTCTCGGATGTAGTCCACTCCTCTGCTTTCTGAAGGTGTTTCGTCACCCGTAGGTTGAGATACGATGTCTCATCTGAGTGCACCACAGATATCTGTGACAGCTGTCATTAAATTATACCCTTACAGAAATTCGTAGTAGACGATAGCTCTCATACAGCTTCGGTCGACAATTGGAAGCTGAAGTCGTCCTTGCGGCTGCAAGACATGCTTATATTTCTCCCTGAAGTACAGGCTTGAGAACGGTCTACGATAACCTATTACGAAATCTTTCTGAGTGGTTGCGGAAGAGTCTAGAAAAAGATGGAAAGTTGATCAAAACTTTTGCTCAACCTAATAGATAGAGGCGGATCTTCTACTTTTTCACGCTACAGGCATCTTCATTTCTTTGAGGTGCACAGGGATGGAAGTGATACAGTGGCAAGTGGCGACGATCTCACACACAGGCACACACAAAACCCCTTACACGCTACACATACACACACACGTACACAAGCATGGTCCGAAGATCGAATTCCGGGTTGATACACGACCAGGTCAACGTAGCCTTCGTTAGCTTCTGGGTCCTTTACTCAGTATCTGACTCGCCTGGTGGGATGAAGGCGCTTGTACTTCGACTGGAGGCGAATTTTGGAAACCTTGACATATATTCATCTTTATTTTAAAGATAATAAGCTGATTGAAGTGGAACCGTTATCGAATTTAATTTTAACGAAGCATTTCTAGTATCGATGATATGAGCAACAAAATCGACATAAAAACCCACGTAGCATGCCTCCACTTTGGCTTTTCCGCTGTTCCTAGCATTGAGATACGAATCAGTCCATTCTTTCAACATTATAGAGCGCAAACAAGTAGGCAAATAGTCCTAAAATCAAGAGCTTAATAGTCGTCTGTTAATAATAGGATGAATTTCAATAATGCCGTCAATCGTATCTGATAGGCGTCGTGGGAAATTGTTTCTCCGTTGCTGCCAAAAAAACAGAAAGCAAATCCACGGGCAGCGGAGTTTCTTGCCTGCACGGCATGTTCAATTGTTGCCGATAACGATGATAGTGCTTCAAACGCCTACTCAAAATCAGAAAATTTACCGGAAAAGTTGAATTCCAGATGAGCAATCCTTTTGCTTTGCTGTTATTTCTTTTCTCTGCATCAATTTCTTTTTGATGAAGAACTTCGAGGACTTCGTCTCGAGAGAACCTCGTCACAGGATCGAATTTTGGCGCATAATTTGCAGGAGCGTATCTCATCAAATACCACATGAAATTGCTGTACTTCTATAATAAGTGTACACTATTCGAACTATACGGAATAGGATTTTACTTTATTTGATCCTCCTCTTAAATCATCAGTGGAAAAACTCACTGCAGGTGTAGTGAAAACGGATTGTATGAAGTTGCAAGTACTGTATAACACTGCAAATGATAAGGCCAAACTGAAAATGAACAGTTGGTCACTCTCAGTAATATTGCAACCACTTGAAAGACAAATCTTTCTACCGATTACTTATCTATAATGTATATAATTTATTCATTCAATAATTAATAAAATAAAAAATAATGAAGCGACTACTTATCTAATTCATTTGTTTATTATTATCTTGTAACTCTTGTAAGTAAATATGACTTTTGGGATTAGGTTAAAAAACAAACGAAAACAGAAAGTGAACAAAAAAGTAAGCAAAAGCATCCTAGCCTGGTTGTGTTATCATTTTTTTGGTTTTAAGATTTACGGAGATTTTCGGCAAATCAAATCTGATTACGGAAAAAGGGCTCGAATAATTATTCAGTAAGTAATGTGTAACAAATTGGAGTCAGTGGAGATTCAAAAGCAACAATAATCAGACAAATCAAGAACCAGACAGACTAAAGATGACTCGCTCCGCACGACCCACCGTCTCCGCCTTCCCCTGAGCCTCATCAGTGGTTTGAGGTTCGGGAAAAGCAATGTGTAAAGATGTATTGTTCGAACCAGGACAGTAGAGAATATGAATTTGTACTATTGGTAATGCTATTTTCTGTTTCGGAACTCCATTAACTAAATAGGTGATTCTATTGAAATAATCCTCATTAGAACTCTTGTAGCAATTGAAGCTATTTCTATATATGCACATAAATATACTATTAATTGCGAATTCTTCTTTATATTCAATTCTCAATAGTATTTCTATCATTTCTTGTATTTTTGTGTAAAACGGATCTGATTAGGAAAAAAAGGGCTCAATCAACTAATCAAGTAAGGCAATAAACAAAAGGGAGACGGTTAAGAATAGTTATACCATAATCAGGACTTAGGTTTTTCTTATTTATCTTTTTTTTCTTTTCAATGCTTTCAGACAATGTACAATAACTTAGTTTCAATCGTATCATACACATCCCATGGGCCGAAACAAATTATTTCTCGTGCACTCGTATTTCCCTATGAAAACTAATAAATATATGTCTTATCTTCTACAAATTACTGGTTGAAGCTCTATATGATCTTCGTAAAGTTTGGAAAGCCATTTATTTACTGGTTATTTCGATGAAATATTTCGATGAAAGCAAAAACAAACTCCTAGTTAAGCAAAACCTACAGGCCAGTGCCCGGTATTGCTACGAAATCATTAGACATCATCAGTGTTATCCAATAAAGGAGAAGCAGCCACGGTCCAATAGCCGTAAATAGCAAGTCTCTTTCACACTGCAAAGAATCAGAAAATACCCGCTGCATATCATAATACCTTGCCATTTTGAAGATTTTATTTTCGGAAAAAAATGATCCCCCTCTTCATCCCCCGAGCAAAAAAATACGTTAGCGTATGTTGTCGGGAGCTGAGCTTCACTCACTTTTTCAACCTCATTCCTTCTTGTTACGGAAACGTTTTCGAGATAAGCCTCAACTTTCTTCAGATTATGTGGGAGGTTTTTCCGTATAAACAGTCCTCGATATGAAAATGCCGATGCAATTAATGCAATACACATTCCGATTAAGACGATCGGTGACCACAAATCTATCATCTCCTGAGGAAACCTTCCCATACAGCTCCAAGGACATATTGCCTTAAATACATGCTTAAGTATGAGAATATCTAAAGAGCGAAAGTGGTGATTGAAAAAATGTCAGCTACCATAAGTTTGTGATACGGTACCACACCCTGCAATGCTCCACTATCATTGAGCCTCGACAATAAGTTTTACGAGCAAAAACGAGGCCTTGCCATGGGTAATTGCATAGCACCTGTGTTAGCAGTCATCGAGACCACATCGAGAAGTCATCTCATTAACTAAGGGAATTTTGTTCTACAAACATTATATTGATGACGTATTCATTGTCAGAACGACGGAACAAGACCTTGTGTGAACCTTGAAGG